>PVKB01004247.1:0-151872 GCA_004027205.1 Ctenodactylus gundi | reverse complement strand
TCAGACTACACAGACGAGGAATTCAGAGATAGATACAAAAGCTTAATGTGGGAAATTGGAGCCATGACAAATTCAGCAGCCTCCCAAGACCCCTACTTCTTGTGAGCTGGGTGAGATCATTCAGGTACTTCCACCGAAAACACTTGAGAAAGTAACAAAGTATCTCAGGGTGAATACTTCCTCTCAAACTGATCTTTATACTCATGATATTTATTTCTAAAACAATCTGGACCTGAACATTGTTTCCAATCGAGTCTGTAAATGAATTTGAAGTATTTTCGTGATCTAGTGTGTGAGTACCAGATGTTATCCCAGGGCACAAGTTTGTCGTGGTTTTTGTCTGATGTCAAAAAAGAAATTGTGGGTCCAAATGGTATAGGAGCCAGAGTCTCCAGACATCACTCATAAGCAAAGTGAAAGTTAAGCAAGAAAAATGCACTGACAGAGAGATGTGGTTCCTGGATGAATGGGCTCAGCATAAGTAGTGAATGAACACAAGTGATGCTGAAGGCTTTCTTTTTATGCCTTTGCACTTTCTTATTCTAAGATTTGCTCCTCCCCAGGGGAAAGGGCTTTTTCCACCCTGTGCATAACTTTCAAGTAACATAGTTTGAGCATTAGCGCAGAGCACATGCTTTTCCTGTAAATCACTGGTTTTAGTCACGCCTGTGCATAATATATCAATGATATTACAATGAGGAGGCATCAGATATGCACATGGTGCCTTCCCTGATGCACTTGTGCTGGACTCAAGAAAGTTCACATCTCTTATTTGCAGCTTCTTTATAATTCAGTCTAGTTTCTGTCACCTTCTAATTGGTTGTTAGCTACTGACTATTGTTCTCATCCTGCAATTGCTACTTTCAAGGCCTAGAGCTGCTATGGTTACGCAGAGGTTTGTTCATTTTCCTCTGGTGGTTTCTACCTGTTACTTACGAAGAGAGGCTTCTGTCATTACAATGTCCAATGCTAGTAGATTTGAAAATTTGATTGACTTGTGCATAAATGGCAATTTAAATTAGGCTTATAATTCAAATAAATAATTCCTAAAATAATGTAAATCTTGAGATTAGAAAGTTTATCTTTAAAGATAGTTGAGGTTACAACATAAAAAGAACCAGAAAAGGAGTATTTTCCCTTAAAAATTTAATTTTCTGGCCAATCATTTTAAAATGGTGACGCATGAAAAGAGATTTCAAACCAACAAGACTGTTTTTGATTCAGTTATTTTTGAATGAGTGGTTTTTGGTTGTTTGGATGAAAATTGCTATTTGAACTTACTTTATTAAAAGCTAATTGTGCATGCTGTGATGTAGAGATATATTCATGTACAATAAACAACAGAGCACAGAAATTTTGACTTTTTACAGGACTTGAAATTTTACATATTTTATTTGCTCAATTAAACTACGACCTTTATCATCCTTGACTGCTGGTGCAGACCTCTAATCCCAGCACTCTGGAAGAGGCAAGAAGGTCACATATTTAAGCCAATACCGGGCTAATTAGGGCTTGGACTACATCTCAAAATAGAAAATAAAATAAAATGGACTAGGGTATAGTTCAGGGTGAAGTTCTGGATTCTATCTCAGTATCTTAATTTATAACATATCTATTAAATGTGAGATTTAATTTTATCAACAGAAATGTGGAAGGAAGTGATACATTAATTGCCAAAGTCCTGCTGATACAGATTATGGTAAATTAAGTATTAATGAGAACTATATGTCTAAAGAAGCCGCAATGCACAAATATGAATTATGGGAACATTTAAACAGCATTAAAATTATATAAGAACAAAAATTATATATCATAAAACCATTTTATAAGAATCATTTCTTTGTAGTTTTCTCTATTAAAAAGCTGACTCAAAGTCTATGTAGTATCCTGAAAATTTACTTCCTTCTTTGTAAAAATTTCTTAACAAAAAAGATATATGTTTAGTATGAATTATTTTATGGCTTCAAAGTACAGCATCTGACTTCTTCCTTTATCAAGCCATATTCAGATTTGTCAGAAAATATATTTGACATCTTTTTAGAAGAGAAATATATTTAAATATCATGTAATGGCTAGAAAGACAATGTTTTTTACTTTTGTTTGCTTGTGATTTATTCGTTTAACTAATAGGAAAGAGCAGGAAAATGTAATAAAATTATTTTTTAACTTTTTTAACTGAAGTGATGCTATCATCTATTTATTATATACTCAATAAATGTATAAGACTCTATTGCATTTAAGAAACTTTCGCATCTCTGTACTCACATATTCATGTGTACTTCTATAGAAATAAAAACTTTCATCGACTTATATCATCATAGCTTCATGTGATAAGATCAAAGACCTCAATGAAAATATTGCTGCATTGAGTATCTTACAACGTGAAGTGTATGTTGATTTAGTTGTTATATCAAAAGTTCTAAGGGTTAACTCATGCAGGACACCTCCCAGTAGTGGGTGATCTTACTTCTTTATCTTTTTTAAATTTCTAAATAAAGTCTTGTTATGCTATACCTTTTCTCCTTCATCCACAGTTTTATTATTGAACATCATGAGACATGCACACACACACACACACACACACACACACGCACACACACACACAGTTTTCTAAAGCCAGTCCCGCAGTTGGTCATGGGCTGGTGTTTTCCAACCTTGCCAACTCTTGCTTTCTTTCTTGGTTCAAATATAGCAGTAACAGCTCCAAATACCATATTTGGTCATTACAATGTCCAATACTGGGAGAAAAAAGAACAGGAAAAAGGAACTTGCTGCATTTCTTAAAACAGAAATAATTATTTTAAATTTCTTATCTTAATCACAAAGAAAAAGGGGAGACAAAAATCAATATCATATTTTAAGAACGGTAGTTTTCAAGCTTTCAGATAAAAGAGTATATTAGAAATCCAAATTCTTGGGTTTTTAACCAATCCTACTGAATTAAAACTCTGGCTGTGAGCTTACAGATGATCAACAAACATTTCAGATAATTTTAATCTGTTCTAATGCTTGAAAATTACTGCCTGCAGCCAAACATAATTTATTCACAAAGGCTGGATATGAATTAAAGGAAGGTTTCCTGACCATATATTTCAGAACTCTCACTAAGCCAAAAACTATTGGAAGATACTCCAGGTATTTAAAAGAACAATTAGAAGTTATCAAAGACCATAAAAAAATGAAAAGACCGCTAAAGTGCAAGTGTATAAAAATGATTTTGGTGGATGGAAGAATAGTGCAGTGGTGATACCCTGAGGCCCTGAATTCAATTCCTCACTGCCATATAATCCAGTTGTGGTGGCACAACCCTGTAATCCTAATACCCTGGAGGCTGAGGCGGGAGGACTACTATGAGTTTAGGGCCAGCCTAGACTATAAGTGAGTCATTTATGTATGCTATTACACACACACACACACACATATATATATATATATATATATATATATGCTCATATATATAAAAATATATATATACTCATATATATAAATTTCTAAAATATCATATATATTTATCAATTTAACTGTGCATATATATATACTATATATATATATATATATATATATATATATATATATATATATGATCTTTTAGGAATTTGTTTACGAGTGACAACTAAAATTTTTAACATGAACTGGCTTAAGAAAGAAAGAAACGATGTAATGATGCAATTCAGGTCACGTAGAGTTTGACTAAGAAACTAAGTAAAGTTGTAGGTAGTCTTTTTAATTTTTATTCTCCTTGAGTTAACATTAATCGTAACATCTGGCTTCTATGATTTCCTGGACTGCAATTATCAAAGTACAAATATAGAGAATTATAAATTTATTTTCCCTTTCCTTAGAGTATGAGCGAAGATCAGATGGAATTGCATGTTGTTCATCATAAGTTAGCCTTCTTTGTTGTTGTAAAGCTTTAGGCTGCTGAGCACAATTCTGTTGCACTCACACCTAAGATTTGGAGTGAACTTCTGTTTCAGTACTATGTTTAACATAAGTGTTACCACCCACAGTTGGAAAAGGTCCTCTTTCTAGGATGACAAGGAGACCATTTGAGTAGCAAAAAAATCATATCCATTTAAATTGATAATTTCCTCAAGAAGAATGAAATCTGCGAGGGTAAATACTTCATCACAGCACAAGTCCACAAATGTAGCTGTGGACACACAAGACGTTGCAGTCTGTTCACCAGATTGTGGAGGGAAAACTGATTATTATATGGATTAAATTCAATATATATTGTACCTGTGAAGCGGCACATAGAAAAGGGAACGGAGGGTTTGGAAGTATTTTTAAGGCTGAGCTATTATAAGATTAGCATTATTCAAGGAGTGATCAAAGTTAACCAAAAAAAAAAAAATACTTCTGACGAGTGGAGATTTTGCAGTTCATTAATTCCTATTGAAGTGAATTTTTTGTAGCTCGTCAGTTCTTTTTATCAGTAAAAATAATATATATGTACTTATACACATATACATATATGCATACATATGTACTTATACACACATGCATGTTATAGTGGATAACTTCAATTAAATTATATTTTCTATGTTTTACTGTAGTGAATACATGAACGATTTTCTCTTAAACAATGGAAGCAATTTTATTCCTTGTAAAAACTGCACTCATCTAAAGGGACAAGTGAACAACAGAATCTTCTTGCATATATCAGAACCACAAGCTAGCAGAAAGTTCACTTTCAACCTATCAACATTTTAGTCTAAAGAAGAATAAAATTGCTTGAGCAGGTTATTACGTGTTTTTTGGCAAACATGAGTGACACTAACAACAAAGAACCCTGCAAGCCTAGTTTAGAGGTAAAGATAAGCCATCCCCACTCAATGGCCATTGAGTGGATTTACCTGTGAGATGGTGACAATGGAGTTTGCTCCAGGCTCTCCCCTGGCCTCCCTGGTGACAGCTTTATTTATTTGTCAGAGTAAATGACTAATCTGAATCTGAGAGGGCAATAAGTAGCTATCAAATCATGAAAATTTATGTGACCCAAATGTGCTTTAAATTCATGACTCTGCTTCATTTATTCTGGACTGAAAGCCAGTGAACATGATAAAGGATATTAACTCTTGTCTGGATTTTACATGCTCTTGTTATGCTAATAAGGGTCAGAAGACTTGGCTGACCCTGTTGTTACTTTAAAAGTAATACTGACATTTGTCAAGAAGGTAGTATAACAAGAGAACAAAAGGAAACACAACTTCTTCTGATTACTATTATGAGCCATCGTTAATCTCTGTTAACAGAGTTTAACCAGCTATGAAATATTAAGATCTTGGACTCAATCTTGAAACCAGAGATCCCTCATAGGAGGAAGTACAGAATGCCAATTGATGCGGTGGCATCTGGAATTGTAGTACCGGAGTTAGAATTCTGAATCTTCCATTTGATACTGGGGCCTCCCTGACCTTGCTCAAACATCCTAAGATTTTTACTTATTTATTAAGTAGTACTACAAACATTGCCTCATTCATTTAATCACAAGGGGGCTGACTTCCATCTGTCTTTTTTTTCATTTCCCCCCATTTTATTGATATGTATAAGTGCAAAACATAAAGTTTACATTGATCTTGAGTATTTTGTGCACATAACAATCAAGTTACAAAAGCTTCCCTTTTCTCTGCTCGGATTTTCTATTTGATCATTTGAAAAAGATCTTTCTTGATTGCCTCAATTAACTCCTATGAGAATTAAAAAAAAAACAATATACAAGGACTCCAATCAACACTATAATTATTATTCCCTAAATTATATAGGTATTTTGGACTACCTATTCTGTAATAAATACAAGAATAAAGGCACACTTTATGATTCTACACATAATTTTATTTAATTTCACATGTAAATTTTCATCAATATTAGCAAATTATGTGTCTTTTGTTGAGATATGCTTGATGTCAGGAGCAGAAAGCGATGGCCAATAATTTTTCACACAAATTATTAGTCTGCCAAAAATAAAATCTACAGATAGTTTATAAGAAAATAAGTATTTATCTTCAGGTAAACAAAAATGTAAGGCCTAATAATGTAAATCTTTCAGTCCCTTACTCAGTTTCTTTGGTAAAGTTCTTTCTATTAAACCAATTAATTTTTTATTCTTTTCTCTTATTCTAAACTAAAACAATTGTTCCTAAGCTTAAGATTTCAATAATAGGCTGACAAAAACAATATAAGCTTATTTTAATCAAGATTCTCTATTACCACAAGAACATGTGTGCTTTGTAGGAGTTAATATCAATTTATATATTTAAAGTAATGGAAAAAGGCAATGTGAAAGCAGTGTCAGAAATATTGTTCTATAACAGAGATACATATATACTCATGTTTTTAGCAGTACAACTAACAATAGCTAAAATGTGGAAGATGTCAAAATATCCTTCAACATACCAATGTAAGTAAAATTGTGTTATATGTGTAATGACATTAATTTGAGGCTTTTTAAATAAGTGGATGCAACTTGAGACCATCATGCTTAGTGAAGTAGGTAAAATTCCGAAGGTGAAATAACACATGGTTTCTTTAATATGAGAAACCTAGAATACAGGCATTTTTAGAATCAAATGTTCCTGACAGTGTGAGTCAGGGGAATGAAGAAGGGAGAGGGAGGGCCAAAAAATGAGAAGTGAAGGGATTATGTTAAGGTGATATATATGTACACAGGAACTTCAAGCTCAGAGTCAGCGTTTTTCATTGCATATGTCTACACTAATAAAAATGGAGGGAAGTTTAAATAAGGCAGCGTAATTAAAACCTTAACAGGTACACTATCCTTAAAAAAAGAAATACTGTTTCATAAAAGAGAAAAATTCTTCGGATAGACCTGAAAGTAGCGATTCGTGTTATGTAACAATTATTTCTAGTCTGTTTTGCTTTCACAATTATACTAGTATTAAAATTATGTTTATGAGGTAATTGTTTCAATCACAATATATTAATATTTTTAATTTTCAAAGTATTTTGACTTATCTGGCACTGCTTCAGTTTATTCAGTTTTTAAATTTTAACCTTATCAATATATATAATAAATAACTTGGAATTAAACATAAGCTAGTTGCCACTTTCAGCATTGACTTTGTTGACATCATTGTGAATCAAAACTGCCAGAACATACGGTTTTAATTCAATTTCATATACTCTGTGAATGCTATATTTCCTTTAAAAAGGGTGTAGTCTCAAAAATTAACAGTACTATTTATGCTTACTTTACAAGATTACATATTTGTTCACTTTTGTGTCACTTTTGGAATATATGTAGAGAAATGACATAATTTTACAACCTCAAGGAAAACATTGTTGTGGAGTTTTGATTCAGAATGAAGATTGTTCAGTTGTCCACACTTCAGTTGCATTTTCTGTTTTCTCCATCATCTCCACACTGGCCATAAGCAAATTGAATAACTGAATAATGTAGTATTCCGCATCTATTTTAGTATTAAATATTTCTTGAAACCTTGCCTGAGATTTTATGAATTAGAGTGTTTTTTAAGTATGAACAATAACAACAATAACCCTTTTATTCCATTTTGATAACTCAGTATTTACTTAGGAAATCATTCTCTTCTGAATTCAATTTAAAAATCTTATTAATCACTTATTTTATTCTTAAATTTCATTTGCTCATACAAAACAATTTATTTTCTGGGTGTCAGATAAACTGGATTAAAAAAAAAAAACTTGGCCTTTGTTTGTCCAGACTTCCTAGTGTTTTGGGTCCCACATAGCCGACTTCTTTCCAAAGAGCTGTGATTTAGCACCTTCGGGACTGAGACATGCTTTCATACGGAAATCCTAAATTGCCCTCAAGATTTGCAAAAAATTCCAAATCCACTATCAAATGCGTTAATATATTACTTACAACACAGAATTCCCAAAGGAATTCTTTACAACTTTTTTTAGTATATATATGTATGTAGATATTTACTTCTTTTAGTTTTGGTGAGAGAATACTGACATTTGTGATACAGACAAATGTGATTTTCAAGCAAGCAAAAAGAATGTATGAATAGCTTTTGCTTGCTATTGTCATTTATTATTTTTCCACATAGTTTTGCTATACCTCGGGCTATTTCTCAAATACATAGTTTGTGGTCTGATGTTTCTCACCTCCCTGTGACTCTCCCCTTCTGTTCTAACATGAGAGTTTAAACACTTGTTATTTCATAATATTTTTGAGACATAGGGCAAACCTTTAAAGGTGTTTAGGTGTATATATGTTTTCTTTTTTAGTGTTGTTTATACAACAGAATGTCTAGATAGTTAAATATAACAGTTATTAAAAAGTTGCAAATGCAAGCCTTCTTCAATCATTGCTGTTGTGTTATTTATTCGGTGTGATATGTGTATGGGTGTGTCATTTCTACACATATACATATTGAAGCCAATAGAAAAGATTTGGGTATTATTCTTTCTGAATTAGCTGCATGACCATTGGCAACTGAGTCATTTGTTAAAACCTTATTTATTATTAATATATTTCAATTGTTTCCACTACCTTTTTTCTACCATAATTACTGAGTAACAGTATCACACAGTCTTATTACTAAAACTAATTACTAAGGTTTCTCAAATAATATGTTAGTGCATAAATTTCTTCTTCTAGGTTTGTATTTGACTATTCTTAATTCTCAGGAAAATTTGCATACCTTAGAATAAAATTTTTTTTCATGAATAAAATATTTTATCAAGTTAGGAGGAGTGAATACAGCTGTATATTGATTGTTCTAATTTATTGAGTTATTTGAGTCCTCTTTGTTTTGTTATTTGTACTGTTTAGGGGTTTAGCGTTCACGAAATACTGTTTGGGTCTGTAATGCGTCTCAAAAACCTCATGTGTTTGAATGCTGCTAAGTCATAGGGTCTGGTCAGATGGTGCGGGACACTGAAGCTTGACACGGAAGTGGCAGATTACCTGGAAGGGTAGCCCCACTTGGCTACCCACTGCCATGCCAGGAAGAGTTCCCTTCCAGCCAGGCTCTGCCACTTTCCTATGAGTGGACGGTGTGAGATCTGAAACTGTGAACTAAAACAAATCTTTCCTCTCTTAAGTTGTGATTGTTGGGTATTCTGTCTCAGCAACAAAAAAGTAACTAAGTCAATGTATGTATAGCTAGTAAACAAAATCAATACAGCTGTATTTTAATCATTGGTTTGTATACAGTAAACTTGTTAAATTAATAGATTTTCCCATGCACACAAAACACTTCACCTGTGGATAGTGTTATTTTTATTTTCTCTTTATTTGGCCTCAGACAGAATATAAATTGTGGTGGTGGATAATCTTATTTATTATTATTGTTTGAAAATAAAATCTAATATTTAGCATCTACTGAAATATTATTTTTTAAATTGATGGTCTTTTAATAGGTAAGGGAATTTCACACTATTTATACCTAGTTAAGTAATTTTACTTGATGTTCTAGGTATTTATTTAAAAATCATAAATTTGTACAAAATTTTAAAGTAATTTTTCATCATCCAATAAAATAATTATATCAGTCATCTTTTATTAACATGATTCACATAATTGATTACTTTATGAGTATTAGCTTCTCTTACACATTTAAAAGAGCCAAATTTGGTCTGAAGTTTTTCTATATTTTTATTTCAACATTCTGTTGTACTATATTTGCAATATTTTTGTTTAGAATTTATGAAGTGGATCTGAAATTTTTCTTTCTTTTCACAACTTCATTAAAAGTGGTTCTCAAGATCTTGTTACTTTAACATTCTTACTTTCTAGAATTCATTTTTTCAAAATTACTTGGAAAATATGTATGTTTGTGTCATTTTAGTTTTAAATATTTTAAACAATTGCTCAAGAAATCATCTGCTACTAGTATGAAACCCATGCTTTTAAACTACTGACAGTGCTATCAAATGCTAGAGAAAAACAATAAGAAACGTTCATTTTGTTTTGGGAAAAGAATTAGAATAGATTATTTCACTTATACATAACATCCATAAAGCACTGCTAATATTAATAGAAAACAAAGAATTAAATTTTATAGAGGAAAGTAACATAGGTAGTCAGTGAAAGAATATTTTGTAAAATTGTTTCCTTGTCTGTCAGATGAAGAAGTTAACTCCTATGTATTTCCTCAGAGGCTCCTGAGTCCATGACTCAAGGAGAGGTACATGTTTGATATTCCTTAGTCTTGTGTTTCCAAACAAGAATAGAGGAAAGTCTCAAATCTCCCCAAGAATAAATTTAACTATTATTATCCACCTCCCTCTTGGCCTCTCTCATCCCCTACTTGCAAGCATCTTTCCTACCCACTTCTTTGATATTCAGTGGAAACATGTTTCCTTATAAAATTAAAAAAAAATTCAACCACAAACAAAGTATTCCTATCTCTTCCATATTTTAATGGAGCATCGTTGAATCTTCTTATCTTGACTGAAATTTATTTGTCTCTTAAGACAACTGCCTTGAGTCTTTTCCTTTTTTTCCCCCCCTTGAGCTGCTCATTTTTTGCTTCTCAATGAATGGACTGACACAGGGTCTACATTTTTCTCCTGATCTCTTGCTTTTACTTTTAAATAACTTCACTAGGAGACCTTGCAGGAAAGCTTTCTCTTTGATACTTATTCTCTATAGTTTGATCAGCCTCTGGGGATAATTTTCCTTTTTGTCATGATATTCTAGTTTTTTCTCTGAAGTGAGGACTGTGATAGTTAGATAAATGCTCCTCTTTCTCCTCAGTTTATGTTGGATTACCTCCAGATGCTTGAGTAGTACTTATCAAATGCATTATTATGAAAACTCTTTGAAATGATTAACTTTCATTTGGGTTTCAGTTGCTTTCTAAAATAATTCCAGGTTGGGCTATGCTTTCTTATCTAGGGCCCTTACATTTCTTATCTCAAATTTCAACATCCTGTTCTTTAAATATGACCTTTTCCCGTTCCAATTCTTATTTACCGTTTAATCCAGTACACATTGCTTCTGACAACAATAAGGCTTTCAGGGTCAAGGCCATGCCGTTCACTTTCATTAGAACTACCACAACTTCTTATTTCCACAACACGAGAAAATCAGAGCCCTGAGCTCCTGTCGAGCTAGTCTGTCCGCCTTTTTCATTACTAACACCAGGGTGACTGCTTCCAGACAGGAAAATACCGCAGTCCTTTGAACTAGGACTGCTCAGGATTCATCTTCTGCAATTTGCTCAGTGGTTCTTAGGAGGAGTTTGCTCCCTAGTGAACTTTCTTTGCTATTTTTCCAGTGGCTGTTTTAATTTTTCAGTTTCTCCAAAGAGATAATCCATGATACTTCTATTCTCATTTTTAGTTGATGTTGTTTTCCACTATTTTAGTGATACTAAAGCAATATTGTGTCTAAAAGATTTATCAGTTGCTTGCATAAAAACATAAACACCTTACCTGGCCAATCTAGTTCAGCCAGTAGGGCACGAAACTCTTAAAATATAAACACCTTTCTTAGTATTTATAATTATAATTAGTCTTTCCACTTATGTGCCTAAAATGATTTTCTCCAATATTTCATTAGAGAAAAATTTACATCAAATCAGGACACCTCCTATTCCCTTCTTTTGGAATAGAAATGTTTACCTTTGACATTGTATGTGTTCCACTTTTCTTTGATTTTTCACCAAGGTTCACACTTAAGAATTTGTCTTGAGTCTCAGTGGAGAATTGGACATCTTAGCATTGCTATAGCTGAGGAAACTTTGGTAACTCAGAGAATCACTAAATACATTTGGCATAAGAAGATGAACATGTCTTTTGGGCTGTAGAATCAGGATATTATAATTTGAATCTGGAATATCCCCCCAAAGTCTCATGTGCTTAGATGTTGTAGAACAGCTGTGGACTCATGTACTATTTAGATCTGAGTTCTGGTTGGAAGGTGCAGAATCCTAGGACCAGGCATGGAACCAAGCAGGAACCCAGGGCATGAGATAGCCCTTCCCCTGTCACTTCTGCCAGACTGTGGGTGCAGGACCCCCCCCTCCCCCCCTCAACTTCCTCTTTTTAGGACATCTCCTTCTCATCTTACAGAGCCTACTCCCTCCTTGGCTGCCTCTCTCCTTCCTGCTCTCTCTTCCTCAATCACTTGCCTTTCTCTACATGCTGAGAAGAGCTTTTCTCCAACTAGATCTTGCCCGTGTGTTTCCACTATTGGACGTCAACTATGAACGAATTTTGTGAGACCTTCTGGAACTGTGATCTCAAAATATTTCCTCCCTTAAATCATGGGCGCCAAATATTCATGTATTTTTCCTTCTTTATGGCATCTATTTTATACAAATTTCACAGCGATATAAACCTCACACATAGTGATTAAAAATTTTAAAAATACTAAGACATGCATGTGAGAAGAGCACCTGTAATCAGTAATATAATAATGATTTATTTTTAGATTTTTAGTGTAAAATGAAGCATATATCAGCTAGTAGGTAGTAGAAAACCTTTAAGATTGTGTATCGGTTTGTAGTTGTACATAGTCATCAATTTCTCGAGAATTGGAATAAAGACCTTGAAATATTGCTTATGTAGAAGAAAAATTGAGGAAAAATACTGATATTATATGCCAATATTGCCAAGAGAAGATAAAATTTTAGTTTAAGAATTGTGGTCATAAAGATGGCAATGTAGAGCGGGGGAGGGGGGGTGTCGATAGATACCATGATTGATTAAAATCGGTTATATGGGTGATCACTTGAGATGGTTTTCATTTTGTCACTGACAGCAAAGTCAGCAATTGGAGTGCATACAAACAAATGATATGAAAAGGTGGTGGGAGGAAGTAGTGCAAAAAAATTCCTAGAGTTGGTGAATAAGCCAACAATCTACAGTGCAATTCACTGCCGGCATTAAATACTCAGTTGAAGTCCATTGCTATTAATTTACATTGTATTTAGTGCAGCCGTTGCTTTTCTTTGGCACCTTCTTTCCAATAATAATGCTTCTCTCTCTCTCTTTCTTTTAATTAATTACTCAAAATAAAGGTTGGTGTCTCAATCATTGTAACTATGTACAGAAACTGAGCACTGGCTAACACCAAATAACATGTCATGTTGAACAAAAAGTTCTATTACCATCTGAAGTTCAGCACCGTATCTACAAATACTTGATCTATTGATCCATCCATTCCTATTTTTAATTTCTGGTACATTAGGGACACAACTAGGATCACATTCTTTGTTTACTATACAATACATCCTTTTTGTATTGACGCCATTTTTAAAATCGACTGTTTGGAACTCTGGGTATTTCTGTTTCTTCAGAGTCTTTGCAATGTCTTTCAAATATATTATTTAAAATACCCTTCACCCATTTTTTTCTTTGTATTTCTGATATACCCACTCTTTTTCTTTGATTCTTCCCCCCACCCCCATTTTATTGATATGTATAAGCGCAAAATTTAAGGTTTGCAATGAAGTTAAGCATTTTGTGTACAAATGTATCTTGTCAAGGTGACAAGGATTTTCCTGCTCTCCTTTTGTCCCTCCCTCTACCCACCCCTCCATTCTTCCCCACCCTACCCCCGTGGTTCACTTTGCTTTTCTTTTTAAGTTGTGTGAGATAGTTTTGATCTGGGTTTCTCATATCAGAGAGACCATTCGATGTTTCACTTTCTGCTTCTGACTCAACTCATTAAGCATGATGTTCTCAAGTTTCTTCCATTTGCCTGCAAAACCTCCACGCTGTTGGACTTTATAGATGCAGAGTATTCCATTGTGTATAAATTTCATTTGTTCTTTCTGTGAATATTTTTTGAGCACCTACTAAGGAAAGCCAGGTACCTCCAGAGTGCTGAATATAAAGTTTTGAACAAACCAAGAAATGCCTAGTCTTTTGTGAAGCTCACGTTCCAAATACATTAGCAAAAAAAAATTAAATAATGTTTTCATGCTATGAACCACTTGAGACTGAACGAGAGAAAAAGAAGTGACCAGACATCTACTTAAACCAAGATAACCAGGGATGAATCCCACTGGGGAAATGACATGGAAATGGGCTGCTTCATCCATGTCTTTATTTACTATTCTGAGCCTCTCATGTCTTACAGTCTCCCACACCTCTCTTTATGTTCACATGTAATTTAACACACTGTATAATTTAAGTACTAAGAATACATAGTTTTGTGTTTTTATTAAAATTGTCTTAGGCATATTAACTAAGGACTTGTTGGAATATAAATTCATTTTTTTGTACTGTGGATAGAACTCAGGACTTTCATTTTGAGCTAGCTACATTCTCAGACTTTTTAAAAAATATTTTATTTTGAGATAGGGGTTCATTAAATTGCTAAATTGACCAGGCTGAGATCAAAGTTGCGATCCTGCTTGCTCAATCTCACAGAGTGCTGGTATTATAGGCCTGCATCGCTGAGCATGGCTAGGCACTATAAATTCATAATTTCCAATGACAGCTTCATACATAGAAATGCATAGTGGGAGGTGCTTCTGAAATGAGAGTTAGAGGATCAGTATGCTAGTTTAACTTTTGCATCAATTTATTGCTCTGTAAAGATTTTTGTTGCCTCAGGAGTTGAATGACAGGGCCATGTGATTGCCAGGTTTTTTTTTTCTTCATATTAAAAGTCTTCTGGCACTACATAGGCCATAAGTAACTATTATAATAAAAATGCAAGAAAAGTATTTTTATTTCTAAGACTATTATCAAAACTTAACAGCTTTATAATGTTTACTAGTTCTTTGCATTTCTTATTTTACAAATAGTAGCTATCAACAGGAATAAACATTTAATGAGAGATTCTGAAAAGAAAAAATATAATCTTGTAAGATTTAAGCTCAAGGGAATCACAATTATGGACTTGAAATAATTAGTCAAGTTTGGCATTGTTATACTCCTTTCAGGTTTAGAATTAATCTTACTCTGAAAGTTTAACACTAAACATATTAATCATTCCAGAAATTATTATGTATCCTGTGTCTAGCAACATTTTAGGTATAGAATAATAATTCATCTCGCAGAGAAGAAGTATCTTTTGTTTTTCCACTGTGCTCATATCTCAATATCTTAATTGCTGTGACTCATGAGCTGAGCCTATTCTTTTTTTCCTTTGTGGTAATGTTGATGTGTCACAGAGTTGTGACTATCACATCTACTGTAATTGATGGGAACAAATTCTTCTGGGATGTATTAATACAGCTGCAGGCAGTGAAGCAAGCAGTGAATAAAAAGTAAATGGGTTCGGGAGCTCTGGAGACACTGATGTTGCTGGAGGCAGAAGAGAGGCAGCCACTAATAACTACAGATAAACACTGGGAAGAAAGTGCACACTAGGCCCGTTTCACCAGTCATTACGTGTTATTTGCACTTGGTGGTTATGATCAAATGCTGCTTTCTCAAACCAGTTAGCTTTCAGTGTGTTGCTATCTAGTACATATGTAGCTGCTAGGTAGAATGCTCAGTAAGTCTTCAATTTTAAATCTTCACTTATAGTGAAGATTTTCCTTGAGGTTTTTAAGATGAGATCTTTCTTCTTAATCTTCAATATTTTCATGAAAGACCAAGATTTTTCCAAGTTTAAAATTGTAAGACTATTCTTTTACATTTTCTTGATTGAGTACTCTAAACATACAACCATACAACCATAGTTCTGGTTAAAACATTTAATTTTGCAGATTTGGAGCTTGGTCTATAAATAATGAGTCGCAGTTTTCTCTTTACCCAAGATTCCAAATTTACGTGTAGTCATTGTTTGGATAAAAAGAAAAAAGAATCTTTATGGTTAGACTTACCAGCAACACGACATCATTTATTGAATATTTATGACATGTTAGGCATAGGCCTAGGGTGTAGGAATGTGAAGATGGATTTGATTCATATCTAGAAATAAAGTATTTCATGATACACATCATTTACCAATGATATAAGTGCTGTTTATGAGAGAAAAATGATCCAAAATCCTTAATTTTGAGGGAGAGTTAGAAGACAATGAAATACATACAATCAATAGTGGGAAAGAAAAGTAGAAGACCTGTCGTAGAGTCTTTGTAGAGTCTGGAAACATTTTGTGAACATATTTACACCCTTAATCAAATTTTGCTCTTGGAGCAGAGTACCTGACACCTACAACTTGAAGGTTTGCTTTAGCTCACAGTTACAAAAGGTCTCAATTCATTCATTAGGGCTGGCCATGCAGAAATAAACAAAGGAGGCCTAGCTGGATAAAAAGGTATATACATGGGAGCAAGAAGCAGAATGGATAAGAAAGGGTGGACCTAGAAAATGTCTATCCCAGTTAAGCCCCAAGTACCCACCTATTTCAAGTCAACCCACAAGGATCCTCCACTTATAGCTAGACCCCATTTCCTAACAGCACATAGAATCCATAGACACTCTACAACATCCAGATACATAAGGTTTTTGGGAACATTCCAGATCAAAACTTGAAAATTCCACCACTTGCCCCCAAAAGGCTCATGCCCACCTCCTCATGCAAAGTGTATTTAAGTTTATATCTGAAAGCTGTCAAAAATATTAACAGTTCTAGTATGGCATACAAGGTCAATTCCTAAGTTTCCTCTAAGACCTAAGGAAAACCCTTAGCTGTGAGTGCTTGTGAAAACCAGAGAAAAGTTAAACAATTCCAACACACAAAGAGACAGGGTGAAAAGCAGTATCAAAAGGAATTGAACCAAAACAAAATTGAAAACAAATGGCAAACAGCAATTCCTGCAGTTTCTTTAAATCTTGGAGCTCCATGACTAGCACATGGATCATATTGTGCTGAGATGTGAACTCCAAAGGCCTTACGTGCCCTGCCCCTATGGCATTGCTTCCGGCTTCTCTTTTAGGCTAGTTCTACCAACAGCCTGTGGCTATTCTCTGCGGATTACCCACAGCATTGGAATCTTGTAATTTATGGTGTCTCCACTGCACGGTCTCATACACTGTCTTCCCAAGGCTACATTGCCTAGCCTCCTAAAGCCTTCTTCTGAAATCTGGGCACAAGCCTTAATAACTCCACAACTCATGCATTCTTTGTGCCCGTGAAACCAGCACCATGCAGATGAAGTTTAGGTCTGCCATTGGCTTGAGGAGTAGTAGTCTGCCACCCTTGAGCCTCAATTGCAAAGTCCTCTGACTTCTTTGATGGGTTAACTTGTTTGGGATTCACTTATGTAGCCCAAGAAGATGTGCTGGTGCTACTCTTTTAGACTTAAGTCTTTTGCCTTTGTGCTCCTGAACAGATGAAGAATGAGGTCTTGCTAACTGGTGAGATGCTTTCAAGGTTCTTTCCTGTATTCCTTTTTAATGTCAATTTCCTTGGAGACTATGTGCTCTTTTGACCAACCTTTGCAGTCACCTTTATTCCAGCAAAATTGGAAACTTTTTACGTGGTTTCATCTGCTGTTTTCTTTTGTTATTCCATGTAGAAATGGGTAAAAGCCTCAAGCAGTACTCATGTGATAGCTTGAATATTGGACTGCCTTTAAATTTTCTCCACTGAATTAAGTAGTGCACTGACCTGAATCTCAGTTTCAGGCAGGCTCTCTGGACAGGAGCAAAATAGTGAAACGCTTTTTGCAGGATCATAACAACCATGAGTTCTAGAACAATTGCTCTTAGCCTTCCTTTCCCTCAGAAACTTTTTGACCCTAGCCCTTCCAATCTGCACTTCCCTTGGAGTTCTGGTCCTCTAAGCACTGACAAATAACTCCCACGAAGTGCATCACAGGAGATTCTCAGGCTTCGCTAGCCAATATCATCAAATCTTTCCAAACTTCTCCCACAAACCAATTCCACAGGCTTCTAAACCACATCATCAGGTGAAGTCACAGCAATGATCTAATTCTCTGGTACTAATTTTTTGGTTTTAGTTACTTTTTTATTGTTGGAACAGAATACCTGATATCCATAATTTAAGCAGGAGAGGTTTATTTTTCCTCAGTTTCAAAAGGCCTCAAGCCATATATTCATGGGTAACTGGCAAAGGTGGAAGCATATGACGTTAGCCTAGCTGGACAAAAGCTGTTTATGTCATGGGAACACGAAGCAGAATGACCGAGGAAGAGTGGAGCTAGCATACACCCTACCCTACCGTGCCAGGACTCAGGGAGATTTCCTTTCCAAGTTAAGCCCAATATGCTCACTTCTTCCAGGTTAAGTCATCTGTATTCTCACCCTCCAGCCAGGCTCCCTTCTAACAGCACATGGAATCCATAGATATTCCACAACATGCAAATGCACAAGATGTTTGGGACACATTCCAGATCCATAGCATAACACACTTTGAATGTTTAAAAGCTGTAAATCTACCATTATCCTAGCTGGAATTTGTAGTGGTGTCATGTCATAATGGAAGGGGCAGAATCCAGGGAATATTTATGTGAAATCTTTATATTATTGAACACATCCAATATTCAGATCTCTAAAAAATGCTCATGCCATGGTCAATTTAACTTACTAAATAATAAAAACAAAGACTTTCCGTCTCACACCATTGTCTGTCTGTAAATTGATGATTCCCATAGCTGTCCACACAAGGCTGGTTTGGATACTGATGATGGCATTAATCATTGTGGCCACAACAGACAGTTGCATGTAAAGTCTCTTGTATTTTCAAATCTTTATGAATAATTTTTTAAACAGACTTATTCCTTTGTAAATAAAGATTTCATCATGAAGGTAGATTGCATGTCCAGTTGGGAAGAATTTAATGACTCCAACACCATATGACACCTTCATAGTGAGCAAGTCACACTAAATATAAATGTCGCTGCCTGACAGTGTCTGTTGTGGATATAAGCCTCCTGCTAAAATACTCAAAAAGCATTCAATGTTTTTGTCTGCTTTCAGCAGACATTTTGATGAGTACGAATGTAATAGAAATGTCTGAATCTGCTTATAAATCAAATATAAACCAAATATTAACTGCCTTCCAAGCAGAAATGCTAAGGTTTTTTTATACCTTTTTGCTGCTGGTGGTGTTATTTTCTTCCTGCCTGATCATTTCTTGAGGCAACAGACATGAAACTAGCTTACAGCCTGACTCAAATTCTCCTGCGGGAGAAAGGACATGTTCCAGAGACACATACGAATAAAATAAAAATAAAAGGATCTTAATCCATGGCTTTTAAAATAATCAATATAAAGTCTACAGTCTTCAAAAGGAGCTATAAAATTAACAATGGCTGCTCTTAGTCGAAGGACTTATTTGCTATTCTTCAAAATAACTGTAATGTGAAAGACTATTTCTGGCCAAAATGATAAAGTATCACTCAATCTTAAGCAATTTAAACATCTTGGAGGTTAGATAATATTTGCTTCTTTCTCTATTTCAATAAATAAAGGAATTTAATTGGGCATAATGGTGGAGAGAAAGAGGATATAAACATAAGAAAATAAAACTTCATTTTTTTTCTCATCATGAACAATGTATTTACAGGATTTTTAATTGTTGATTGGTACTTAGTTGGTTAATTAGTGCCATGATCAAGTTTTAAATTATTATGTTTTTAAAACATGTTGTTATTTGAAAACTTGGTAAAATTTTTTTAAACTGTAATTTTTTGGTGAGAATATTTCCTGCAGAAGAACAGGATATGAAAACTACCTAGAGTTATGTTTCTCTGTCCATGATTGTCCCGCCACACTTTTAGGATATCAATTTCTTGTGTGTTTATGTCTGTCCCTTTAGACATTGCCCATTTTTACAGAAAGAGAAGAGTTAGAAATATTTTCTTTTTCCCAGTTGCCAAACAGAAATAACAAAGTTGTGGTAGCGTGTATGGAATTTGAGTAGGAAATTCATGCACACATTATAAAGCTTTGATACAACCAGACTTTTTTTCTCATATAGAAAATAAAGGATTACATGAAACAAACTAAATTTAGTTGTATTGATTTATGATTCATAATTTTGACTTTTAACAGTTATTAGTCACTTACTATTCTTTTTTCATTTTTGACAATGTGATGTCTTGGACATAGTTAGTACTTTTTTAAAAATCTCAGTAAATGAGTAAAATGAGTGTTCCTAGAAACTGTGATTTCCTCTGTCCTTGCAGAAGTGCTGTGTATGTATTTTTATGAATTATGTTAATTTAGCTTAGATTTTTATATTCTCAAAATTTTTTGCACATTGTGTTAAGTTAGTAAGGCAAGTCCTGAAAAAAAGAACATAATGCCTATCTCTATTTCTTTATCAATTCTATGATATTCGGTATTTTCTAATATGGATTATTTTCCTTTATTATATTATTTCAAGAGATGGTTCCATCTGAGGACATTAAGAAAGAGGATTCAAGTTCTTTTTAAGTCTTTTTTCTCTATAATAGATTGAAGAGTCCTCTGGAATTTCAAAATATATTTTTACTTTCTTTTCTTCCTTTTTTTCTTTCACCTTGCTTTCTTTCTTCCTTTCCTTTCTCTTATTCTCTTCTTTTATTTCTTTCAAAAGAAGATCTTTACAGACATAACTGAATAAGATTCTTAGTATGATAATATTCTGATTATTAGTTGAGTATGCACTCAACCTAATGACAATTGTCCTCAGAAAAGAAGGGACAAGGAAAGGAAGGATCCGCAACATCTGAGGGAATTGAAGCGCACACCTGAGGGGCTCAGTTCCCAAGATTTTTTGGAGCCGTTTGAAGCTGTGAGGAGCAAGAAAGAATTCTTTCCTAAACCTTCCAGTTGGAGAAGATGTGCAAAGACATCTAGATTCCACAGTGCTGGCCACAAGTAACGTAAGAGAATAAATTTTATGATGTTCTAAATCTTCCAGTTAATAATAACTTGTTACAGAAATTTACAAACCTAAACACTATCATACAATTAACTATATAAAATTGAAACTCATACAAATTCAGGAAAGTCAATTAATTAGGAACTATTTTGCATACTTAAATTGGGCAATACAAGAAAGTAAAATAGAGCAACTATATACAAAGTAGAAGTTACCGTATAGGAAATTCTCATAGGGTAGTGTGGGGAGGGTACTCAAATTGTTTACTAGGGTTTGACATAAGGAAAGACCCCAAGTGAGTGGCTTAGTGCCTTGAAGGTTAGCTTATCCAAACCTGCTCTCCTTAGCGCCTAGACATCCATCTTCTTCCAAAGTCTTCACGTGGCTTTTTTTTCTTTTTATACTCATCCCTGGTTTCTCTTATATCTGTCCTAATCTCTTTTCATAGGGAGACCAGTAAAACTGAATTAAGAGCCACACTACCAGTTTCATTTTTAATTAATTAGCTTTTTAAAAGCTCTTTAAAAAACAGTCAAAATTCTAATGTCCTGGAGTTTAGGGTTTTAGAATTGGATGTAAAGGGATCACGAAAGAGTATATATTGGTACTCTCAGCAAAAGTAGGCTCCAGTGTATATAAATATTAGCGTTTAGGAAGGTCTCTACACACACAGCAAGTACTATATGCAGACAGACGCCTATGAGGAGCTCTGTGCTTTATTAAAAGGACTCAAGTCTCAGAGGAAGGATGGCTGAGGACAATTTTTTTCCTTCCTTTGTTCTCCCAAAAGAAAAGAAAAGAAAGGCGACACCTGTACTTCCACACGTTAGCCTTCCAGTGCAGAGATCAAGACTGAAAAGCAGAGGGAGGCTTTGAGGGAGCTCATGAAAGATATTCAGTACAAGCGGAAGCAAAAAATATTTCAGAGGTCATGTGTAGCCGATTCGGAAGCTTGCATACATTAGCAATCTCATTTGTTCTAAAATAATGGAATACTCCTGAACTCTTTTATTATGACTGAAGAGTTAGTGACTACAGCATAAGTTTATAGAACATATTCTCAAAATTATAAAGTTGACTTGGAAATATAAAAAAAAACTTATTATGAAATTATTTTGAATATTTTCACTAAAAGTGTTTATGTTCATACTTGAATAAGAATTATGTACATTAAAATATCACACAAACTGACAAGTTCTAAGTGCTTGACATATACAGTAGTTCTGAGATTCAAAATGCACTTAAATATGTTGTACATTGTCTGTACACTGTTTACAATTTCAGTACAAAGATCATTAATTTTTAAGAAATTAATAAAAGTATAAAATATTACTTGAATAAAACTCTGCAACCATTCTCTTTGTGAATGTCGTGTATTTCTTACTATGTCTTCGTCACCCAGCATTAATGGATATTTAGTAAATATTTACTAACTGTATTAAACAGCAGACAAACATAAAGCTTGTTTTCCTAGGTATATAAATAAGCCATTAGTAAATAATTATTATTTGAATGTCTTTGTGTATTCTGGGAAACTAAATAACAGAATGTAAATACTTGGATTTAAGACCAGGCTCTTCCATGTCTCCGTGGACTCCTTGGTTATTTATTTTATGTTTCATAGATAAAATTATGGAATGCTTTTGCTTTGCAAACTATTTCATGTATTCATGTGTGTGTTGAATTTATAATTATATGTAATAAGAAAAAGTAACGAGTTTGACTGGAAAGTTGCCAGGAATATTTTAAATAGCTCATTTTCTATGTTAAAAGGTTGATAAAGTTCTGAGAATTAAATTAATGATAGCATGGGTTTTATTTTCGTAGGAACTGGTAATGTGGAAAAATCGTATGCAATTGCAATTTGTAGGGCATTCTGCTGAAAAATTTACCAAAAAGAAAAAAAGTCAATAGTTGTTGATTTTAAAGAAATAAACTGCATAGAACTCCTGACAGAAATATGCCACTAGAGGGCACTGCAGCTCTTTATCAAATCTCAATCCAACCCAAATGCTGAAGATATGGGCTCACTGTGGTGGCATATTTGTATCTGATTTGAAATGTTCTACTAAATATATCACTGTTAGCATTATTTATTAGACAATTCAAAAACTTTGAGCACTCTAAATACATAAATAATTTTTTAAACTATTTTTTTAGATGTACATTTGGGAAAAAGTACATTTAAAGAGTACAGAACTCCATAGTAACTTTTTTAGATGAATTCTGCCATATACTTCTCATGGTTTGGATCTATACTGTCCCACCAAAGGCTTATGTTTTTATGGATATTGTGTAGGGTTGGGAGGTGGGGCCTGGCCGGAAGGGGTGGGTTCTTGGGACTTGACCTGAAGGGGCTATGCCCTTCCTCCCAGGCTCTCTGCTCCACCATGCTGTAAAGATCTCTGACTCTGGAGCTCTGGCTCTGGCCCTGCCCTCGCTCCAGCCCTGCCATGTGCTTCTACCATTTTCCAGCTGCCCACCTGTGATTGGACTGTGACCTTCTGAAATTGTGAGCTAAAATAAATCTTTCCTTCCTAAGTTGTGATTGTTGGATATTGAGTCAAAGCGACAAAAATGTAACTAAGACAATACTTATGGTAAAAGATCTGACTCCTTATTATATAGAAAAAACTGATAATAATAACCTAGCTACCCAGCTTCCCTTTGTGGTATTCTATTTACACACACATCGCATGTCCATTACATAGTACACACACACACGGGCACACTGACAAGATAGGCGATATATTGACCATTTTTTTCCCGATTTTATTGATATGTAAATGCTCAAAATTTAAGGTTTACAATGAAGTTGATCATTTTATGCCATAGGTAACTTGTCAAGGTGACAAGGACTTTCTCACTCTCCTTTTGTCCCTACCCACCCCTCTATCCCTCCCTGTCCTACCCACCTGGTTCACTTTGTTTTTCATTTTAAGTTTCACGAGATAGTTGTGATCTCGGTTTCTCATATCAGAGAGACCATTCACTTCACTTCACTAAGCATGATGTTCTCAAGTTTCTTCCATTTGCCCACAAAATCTCCACGCTGTTGGACTTTATAGATGCATAGTAGTCCACTGTGTATAAATACCACAGTTTGTGTATCCATTGGTCTGTTGATGGGTATTTTGGTGTCTTCCATATTTTACCTATTGTTAGTTGTGCTGCTATGAACATGGGTATACATGCACCTCTGTTAGGTGTTGTTTTGGCCTCTTTTGCATATATTCCCAAGAAGGGTGTCGCTGGATGGAAGGGGATATTTATTTTTAGTCTTTTGAGAGATCTCCTTACTGCTTTCCAGAGTGGTTGTGTGAATTTACATTCCAACCAGCAGTGTAGGAGGGTTCCTTTCTCCCCAGAGCCTCACCAGCACTGATTACTATTTGACTTGTTGATACAGGCCATTGTCTCTGGAGTGAGATAGCATCTTAGCATTGTTTTGATTTGCATTTCTCTTATGGCTAGGGATGTTGAACATCTTTTCATGTATCCATTGGCCATATAATGGGCAATGCTAATCAGGGAAAATGAAGTGCATAGGGCCATTCTTATCTGAATCAAAAAAGTTTTAGTTTATAAATATGCTTATATATACATGCATAAAGAAATATATATGTATATAGCAAGCATAAGACACATGAGAATGAGTGAATACTTTTTCTATAAAGTTGGCTGAAAAACACAGTATTAAATGCTGTATTACATACAGATATAACATGCACATTCTGAACTAAGAAAATAAAATGTATTTATTGTATTTCATTAATAAAAAGTTTTATGATCTTCATTTAATATCTACTTTAAAAACTTGTTGTATGCTGTGAACTGGACAACCAATGGATAGTAGAAATATAAGGCATATTTTCTAATGCAAAACAATGAAACAGCGGTAAAAGGTAAGATATAAATTCTACAGTTGGATGCATTGCATGATTTTAGGTGAGAAAAATGCTGTAATGTAGGTATAGAAGTAGGGGATCATAGTGAGTTGCAATAGGATTCTATACAGAATATTGAATTTATTCTTGATCTTAAATATGAGGAAAATTCATATTCCGGGGAGGCCATCACAACACAGAAACAGAGTGGTCCAGGCAGGCACAATGGCAGTCAGTACCGAAATCTGGCAGTTCGGGTGTGTAGGATAGAGAGTAGATGGAGAAATTTAAGAAAATGAACTGGGGAGGGCTGTGGTGTGTTTGTGAACTCTAGACTGAGTAAATCTAGTGGTGAAGGGAACTAAGCCCAGAGAAAATTAAAGAAAGGGGAAGGATATTTGTACCCAAGAGACAGAAAAATCAATTTAGTTTTAGATAATTTGAAATATCTTTCATTTTATTAAACATAATGATTCTCCTAAGAAATCGAGGACAGAGCTCCAGAGAGGAGTTAAATTACTAGTATACATTTAGATACTTACAGTTAGAATAGTCATTAAAACTGGAGGTGATAAAGTTCTGACAGAAAGGGGAAAAATAGAAAATAAAAAATTAAGGCTAAATGTTGTTTAGTCTACATTTTTTGTTAGAGAAAGAATAATTAGCATTGAATATTCAAAATAATTATCTTGATGTGTACAGAAGAAAACGCTTCACCAGAGATGGGGAATAGGGACTTTACTGAGGTAAAACTCTGAATATAAGTAAGTTTGGTAGTAAAATAAATCATGAAATTAAACAATTAAGAAGAGGTTCATTTTCTATTGGAGAAAGTCATTTCATCCAGGCGTTGGAGACAGAAACAGATGTTTTAGGGTCTTAAATGAAGGGTAGTTTATATAGAACTTTACATAAAGAGATTATAGGCAGTGGAATAAGACAGAAACTTGAAACGGTTAAGAGTTACTGTTAAATATTGCATTACAATGTCTAGGAAAAGTGACTGCATGCACATGACCAGACAGGAGAAAGAGAGAAGACAGAGAAACGAAAACTTCAGAAAAAATCAGAAAATAATTGAAGGATGAAGTGTGAGAGGAGATAGCAAGAGTGGACGGAAGCCTTGCTGCCTGAAGCAATAGCTTTGGAGAGTGGTAATAACACGGCTTCTGATAAGCCTAGAGAGGACTGTTAGCCTATGGCTTTAGATGGGGATATTCTCAGCCAGCTCAAATCTATTTGGGAATTATATATAGGACTAGTCAATCGATAAAAACCAGGATAGTTTCAGTCATCATTTTATTGTAGAGGACAAGAACACACACATATACACACATGTACACAAGCACACACACACACACAAAGGTACAGAGGCTGACTTTTCTTGTCTCACAATTTTTGTGATATTTTGTACTATATAATTTTCTTTACAGTGTGTGAATTTTAATTTACCAAGGGACATTTCTTGAGTTTTATTATACATTATGTTTACACAGAGCTTGAGTATTTTGTGTACATATATGTCATGTAAAAATTACAAGCCCATTTCCCACTCCCTTTGTGAGCCTCCCACACTCTCCCATTCCCCTCCAGATCCCACTATCCCCCTCCACCCTCATTTGGTTCTATGAATGTAATGACTGGATTTTGGACTTTTTTTTGATGGGCATATTTAGGTCAAATAAAAAACGCAAAACAAACTGAGCCTTTTTGCAATTCTGAAGTGTTGACGTAATAGAGCATTTGACCAGTGTGGAAAGACATCCTTTTTTTTCCATTTCAAAGTGAAAGGTTTCTATTTTTAAGTGAGCATTTCCATCATGCAAAGCCAGAGCTTAAAATTCTGAAATAGTCTATAATTCACTAACAGCCAAGAAGCAAGTTGCCTTGTTAGACCTGGTGATTTTTTGACCACAACTGGGCAAAGAACTGATGCAGAGATTTGCTGCCTGTCAGTTTTCTCATCTTTAGGAAAAAAAAGAAAAACCTTTAAGCCCTGGCAGAACAGTTGAATGTTCCAGCATTGTCAACTGAAGGTTTTCAAGGATTGTATCGAAAGGTTAGGAAACAAGTAGTTAGAGAGCAAACGTGGCTACGGCTCCACTGTATTTACAATGGGTGCACTTCACATCTTACTTGAAAGTATATGTTCTGAAAAAATCATTAGGCCACTTTGTTGTGTGAACGCCACAGAGTGCATGAAGACGACTACCATTTGCCAAAGTGACATAATCTTATTGGGCTCCATTCCTATATGTGTTCCACTGGTTAGCAAAAATTTATTGTGGAGTCTATGTTTGTAATTTATTGTTCAATTAGTACTTACAGAATTAAAGACAATTACTATCACTTCATCGCTAAGAGAGAAAAGAAGAAACATCTCTTGATCTTATTTTAATGTATAATTGCATGAAGGTGAGATGTATGAGAACTCTATTTTACACTTTTATGGACAATATTAAGTCTCTTAAGTGAAAATCATTTTAGACATAGTATTGTAAAAAACAAAGCAAAACAAACAAAAACCCCACAAATCCTCTTAATTCTGATTCACTACAGGTGTGCCTGTTTTAGAACTGGGAGATCATAAGTGAAGTAAACATCATGAGTGTTTCATTTCTGAAAGATTTATTACAAAATGCTATTTGGGAGAGTGACAATTGTTCTTATTGTTTATATATGAATTCTACATGACATTTCAATTCACGATAACTGAAAGTGCAGGAAAAAAAGACATACTGTAGGCTTCTCACCACTAGTGGTGAACTGCTGGGGAATTTCGTGTCTCACGCCTTACTGACCATCCTGAGAGCTTTAGATTTCCACTTAATTTTAACTTATTGTCACACTAGAAGGCATCTGTTTGGGAATCACCATCGACTCCTTCAATTCACTTGGAAACGTGGCACTCTCCTTCATTCCTCCTTTTCTTTAGCCTTCCTCCTTAAAAACAACAGCAACAAAAATCAAGAAACATTTAGAAATTGTTCCTATTTCCTCTCTAGTTAAGTGTCATTTTTTTTCTAGAAATCTCATCATGCCTTCTTTACCGGCCATCTTGATTGTACAACTTTCCCCTCTGTGTTTGATATTAGTCACATTATGCATACCTTGTGTGTTAGGACATCCTTTAAACAGTATTAATTAGAGACGGAAAAGCTCCTAGCTTAGGGAACTCAACTTGGAGTCACCTCATGACTACTTTCCCAGGGTTACTCTGATCGCCACATTAACTTGGCGGGGGAGGGGAGGGAATCTCAAGACTGGATTCTTCTTTGTGTGTACACAATCATGCACAGATGTACGTCTCTGTCCCTAAAACATAGTGTTATAAATGTTCTTCTGGAGTTATTTTCCCCTTTAAACTCTGAGATCAATGAGAACAACAAATATATTGTTTCTCCAAAATTTAATCAGAAGTTTACTATGTAGGTGGAACTCAATGAAGCTTGTTAAATAAAGCAACAAATATATGGCTGTGTCTTTGTTTTTTATTACATTGTTCAGGGTACTAGGAGATATTGCTCTTGTGCTACATTTGGCAAACTAACATATGTGTAGCAAATGCTTAATAAATATTTGTTTGATGACTCTATCAATATGCTATTTCTTTTTTCATCTGATGTCTTATATGTGAAGCTGTTACATATCTCTTCCAAATAATTTGATTGTGCTTTTCATAAAATTGTCGAGATCCATCACTTCACTTCCAAAAGTGATAGTGGAAAGTTATGGAAAAATGTAGTGCTGTTTGATGATTCCTATATGCTTCCAAAGCCTAAGCAAGAAGAATTTATTTTCTATGAAATATAAATACAATGAGAACCCCAGAGGTTATCAACTATCTATCTAATTGCTAATGATATATATTATACTATATTATCAATAATGAATGCACTATAATATAAATATCATAAAATTCAATAAAATATAATGAGTGTAATGCATTATAGTACACTGACAACCTCTCTTGTCTGTGAGAATCCTAGTATATTGTTGGAAAGACATTGATAGTTTTTCTTTATACCTCACCTTTTCTAGAGATTCAAGAATAGAAATCATTGTGGATGTGAGATGATAGAATTATTTCAATTCAATTTAACATCACATTCATTCTTTGCTGTTGCTGTAATATGCTTTTGTATTATCTCACAATGCTTCCAATGATTGCTGCCTCACTGGAACTGTGAAATCCTGATGTCCAATTTTGTGTTTTATTCTATTTATATCAGACACATAATACAGTTTCTAAGACAAGTTTAAGGCTCGAGATATACTTTCTGGATGGTTGAACAAGTACAGTTTTTGATCAACAACGTATAAGTCACTATTAGAATAAGCAAGCATCCAACTAGGTGAAAGACTCCTTTCCTTTCTTGAATGTAGCAAAGGAATTGGTGTGCTCTGAATTGCCTCCCCCCAAAAATTTTCATGGATGTTTTGGAAGAAAAAAAATAGTTGGCTGGTAAAAGAGAGATCATCTACATACTTGTGATGTAATTTAGCCTTATTTTCACATAAACAGGCAAAGAAAGGCCTAAAACCAAAAATGTCCTTCTGACACAAGACCACTGTTATTTATCATCATGTTTCAAAAATATTTTGGCATGTTGGCTGCATGTCAAGGTTTAATAATGATTGTGAGAACCCTTCGTAATTGATCCCAAAATAATAAGAGGGTGGGTAAAAATACTTAAAATATTTTTAACTTTAAGTTCAATAAAAATCAATAGTGCTGTGGTTTCTAAAAATGTTATTAGTAATCAAACTTCATTGAAACCATTTTATATGTGATCATATATGATCACATGCACATATTTATATATGATTACACAGATAATAATTTTCTCTTTTGTGTGATTGTGGAATTTCAGCAAATGAATAATAATTTTACCGATTCATTAATTGCTTAATTTTTGTCGTGAATAACACGAAGAATGATTTGAGACAGCCACCTTGGCTTTTCTTTGTTCACAAAGGGTTTCAGAGAAAGTGAAGAAAAGGCAGAGGATATGAAAAATGATGGTGAGTGCAGAGCGGTGCTGACAGCAATCCAGAAACCGACTGTACACTTACTTATTCACCAGTGGAAATCCACTTGCCAATATTCACTGAAGGCATGCTGTGTACCAGGCACTCTACTAGGTTTTGGGTACTAGATAGATTGGAAGCTTTTGTGGGTATATGGTCACAATTTGAGAACATCATGCTTAGTGAAGTGAGTCAAACCCAAAAAGGTCAAATTTCACATGGTTTCTCTGAGAACCCCAAAAACCACGCATTTTATAGAGCCAGATGAATTCAATAGTCACAGTCAGGGGTATGTGGAGGGGGTGGGAGGGTCAAAATTTGAAAGGTGAAGGGATTGTAATATTGACACAAGGTATATGTGTAGAAAACACCCAAGCTCATTGTAGGCACTTGTCACATACATATTTTAATAAAAAGGGAAAAAAGAAAAACAATGAAGGGGAAAAATGAGAAAAAATTTGCCACAAGATTCATTACAAGAGATTGGCAATCATATGATGTCAGGTATAGATGTGTAATGACAGCCACTACAATTCCTGAGGGGACAAACATGTTGTGAACTGCTGACATAATTACTAAGAGATATTAAATATAACTAAGGGGGTCCAAAAAGCTCCTCTAAGTCAAGTAAAATTGAGCTGACATCTCATTGCTTGACACAATATTTTAAATATGTATTTTTTATCTCACTGTTAATGGACGTAGACATGAGTGTAATATTTAAGAAGGTAATTTGGCAGTTGCTACGAAAGTATAAATGGCGAATATATTTAGACCCACTGTAACAGGAGCTCAAAATAAGGGACACACCCAAAAAGGTGATTATTGAGAATATAGCTAAAAATCGTTGAATATGTGCAAAGTGTTTTTCTTGCAGAATTACTTTGGATAGAACTTTTAAGATAATTAATATCATCCACAGGTGAGAAAAAGATTAAATTATAGTCTATAAGATTCATCATAAAATATCAGTGTATTATCCTTTGAAACAATATTGAAATCAATTTGTTCATCATTTGTAGTAATTTTGAATTTGTTTCTAAGTAAAATTATGTTATAATTTATATTCCCCAAAATGTCTTCATCTTTTATTAGAGTTTTGTTGGCTTGGTAGTGAAATTGAAGATTGTTGCTTGTTTTTCAATTCTCTAGAAATTGTATAAATTTAAAAAAATTGATAAAACTCACCTTAAAAATCAGAAAGACATGGGTTTTCTCTGTTGTTTAATTTTTATCTTTTGCTTCAATAATGTGAGTTTGTTAAATTTTTCACATATTCTTAATTTTTTTACAAAGTGAAAAATCATAGAATTAAAAGAGAGCATCATTTTGAAAAGTGTAAATAAAATCCATAACAGAGAAAATTGTAGCAAATACTTTCAGTGTCCTGTGCTGTAGCTTCTTGGCCCTCTGCAGATCACACCTGCATTTACAATTGAAGGTTCTGCAAGCTACCCATGTCTACCCTAAACTGCCTGTATTTTCTTTCTTTTTTTTTTTTTTCCTCTTCATAAGTTAGCTCAGCCCATGAACAAGACATTCCAGAGTTGAAAGAGAGTTAAAACTGTGGGCACAATTCCATAGCAGGAAGTGCACCCTGGGCTGTCTTCCTTTGCAACTCCAAGATGAAGTAGACACCGTTCTCCAGAAGATCTCTAGCCAGAGTCCCTCCAGGGTCCTCAACCAGTGATGGGCACCTAATGCGCCTGATTGCATCATTTCCATTTCCTGCTTCCTGTTCCGCTCTCCCAGTGCGCTCTCCAGGTGCAGGTGTCATTTGTCAAATAATCAGCAGGGTTTTTGTTTCAGGCTTCACAGTTAGAATATCAACATAAAACAAAATTAAGGCCCGTGTGCGGCTGGGAGGTGGGGCCTGGCTGGAAGGAGCGAGCTTCACTTGGCTTTTGGTGTGCCATGGGGTGAGCAGCACTCCGCCTCAGCTATGAGCTTCCATTATTGCCAGCTGCTCGTGAATAATCTGTGTGAGACCTTCTGAAATTGTGAGCTAAATAAATCTTTCCTCCCTTTAATTGTGGCGGTTGGGTATTTTGTCCCAGGAATTAGAGAGTTACCTAAGACAGGCAGGTGGTTTAGTTCAATAACCAGAAGTATCTTAGCGATGATACTAGCTTGGGAAACTAGACATAAATCGTTCTAAGGACTAGCTGATTTAGAACCAAAAATACTGACAAATTTAGTGCTGAGCTCCTGTTAAGTGTATTACAAGGAAACAGTTTATGCTTTGCTATCATTAAAAATAAATTTGTAAAATTAATTTCTTTTAACATTATCATTTTATTAAATACCATGGTACACAAGTATGTAACACATTTTCTTGATCTTCAACACCCAAGGGGATAGGTGGTGAGATTAGAAGTTAAACACAATAATTTATTAGTAAACAACTTCTCCATTACAATACTTGGAACAATAGATATTTAGCCTACCAAAATGTCATTCTACATAATCATGCACATCTCACTTTTCATGTTTCAATATTCTACAGTGCACTAATTTTCCAAAACTACTTTAAATTTCTGTAGATATTTGGATACATTAGAAATAACAATTATAAAATGACAGTATTATAAAATAGACATTTTAAAATAGCAAGTACTGATGGAAAACATTTGAGTTTTCTCTTTTCTACTTAAAAGTCTATTCTTAAGAAGACTTGAAATAATATTTTTATTCCATAATTTTCTAAAATGTATTTTGAAATCACTCTTGTTACTCAAACCTAAGGCAAATTTTGGCTGATAAAAGTATGTGAGATGCCAAATTCAAAAAAAGCAAAAAGTAGTTTTTCTACAAGCTTAAAAACTAGAGGGTCAAGAAGTTAAGGCCATAAAACTCAAAAGTTTTAAGGGGTCAGTAAGAATCACTCAAATTACTAATCTAGAACCGTATCAGAGCACAGGTAGAAACTGGGATTTTGAAAGATGATAAGGTTTCAAGAATCCAAAGCCAACCTTCTTTTCTAGAACAAAATATCATTGGATGTGGACACTTTCAGGTGGAAAAAGCCCCCAAACACTCATACAGATAGAGTTAAATGCAGGATGCTGTTATTGTAGACCCCTGTGAATTGATTTTTGTTTGTCTGTTTTGTCCTTGGGTTCTATTTATCCAGATTTTAATAATGAATCAGAGATTGTCATTGATGTCATTGCTTTATATTTCAGACAAAAATATACTTAAGTAGCAGCAAGGATAGTTTTTTCTTAATAAATTTCCTATGCATTTTTATTGGAGTATATCACTACCAATTTGATTTTCTTACCATTTCTGAGAATAACTGAAATCAAGGTCAAGTATCCTTATGGTAGAATTATCTGAGTGGAAGTGTATTTAACGGCAGTCATTTAGTCAATATTTAATGATACTAGGCTTTGTCTGATAATTTTACTTCCAAGCATTTGGAGCATATACACATAGTCAATTTTTTCAAAATTATGCACTGTTTGGTGGGATTAAAATTATACAGGAAAAAAACTATTTAGAGTCAGAAGGAGAAGAAAGAAAGGGACAAAGCATCTGGTTAGCTCTGTTTCACTGTAATGTGAACTAAAACCTCCTGCCATTAATACTCTCCCGACAGTGGAGAAACTAATGGCTGTTGTCAGAACAAGAACTGTCTTCAACAATTGATCGCAAACACACTTTTCCCCCTCATGCTATTAGTTGCTGTGTTAAGGTTCTTCATTGTCAGTTACAGGTTAGGCACAAAATACCGTGGGCCTCACAAAAGGATGCACCCTGTGAGACCTGCCATTAGGAACAAGCACAGTTGGCATACAGAAGAGTCACAGGCACATTCAGAGAGCATGTCAGAAGGAAGCGACTCCTGGAAAAGTTGGAAGCAAACACTTAGCTGACCTTGCAGTATCAGCAAATGTGCGTGGATTTTCCCTCCCATTAACTATCTGTTCTTTATTGTACCTTTCAAATTAGCAAGTTTGTTAGTGCAAGTGCCATGCCCGGGGAAGAGCAACAATTTCTTTTCCTCTTACTTGTAGTCCTGTCTGACAGTCCCCAGGGGGACAGGGGAAGTAAATTCAGACCTGCGGGGTGGAGGCAAGTCAGCTCATTAGCAGCTGCCATCGCAGCGCTCTACCTTCAGCTGGCAGGTGGAGACAAGGGCTCTTTGAAGGCGATGCGGAGGCAGCTTCGGATGGAGCAGCCTAAGTAGGGATTCGGCGAAGTGTCGTTTCCCTGGAAACAAGTCAACAAATACCCTGTTGTCACCAGTTCGGGATGTGTATAGTTCACACAGAAATGCTGGGTTTGGGGAGACATTTGCACAGTGGATGCTTGTGTTACGGATACGTGTAAGGGAGAGGTCATAAAGACTGTCAATTGGATCCTTTACGGAGGCTTCAGTCTGCTTTGAAAGAGCAATATGTTAAAAGGTCAGACACAAATTACTTCCAGATGATGTATGTGTGACACGGGCTTCCTGTGTGACATAACAGTATCCCCCAATGCAATTTACAAAGAGGTATCCATTTTAATTGAGTTAGACCTTGTTTTAACATAGAAGCCTTTCTTGTAATTTAAATAGCAAAATCCTGACTTGTGGGATTACCAGGAATGAAATTTTATCTAATTAATAGCTTAATTTTTATCCATGATTATTTAAATAAAAAAGTGAAAGAGGAAGTATTACTTTTTACAATAATATATTATTTGAGTGCAGTCTGCCTTCTGTATATACAGGTCTTGCATCTGTGAATTTCACCAATCACAGATGACAAATTTTTAGAAAAATATGTGTCTATATTGAATGTATATGGGTTTATAGAATATATATAGATTATTATCCCCCCAAATTTGCATTACATAAAATGTCAAAAATAATTCCAGAGATGACAGTTGAACATACACAGGTATACATAATTTTTAAAGTACAACTATACAAAATATGATATTGATTTTGTGTGTCCACAGATTTTATTACCCACAGATGGTTCTGTAGGGAAAATATAAGTACTAGATTTTAAGAAATTTATTACTTTAAATTGTGTGAACTTCTGTATATCTTGTTTCAGGCTGAATAAAAATGTTTTAATAATTAGAGCCTACAATTTTGGATTTTAGTTATCTCATTACAAAAATACATCCAGTCAAATTAAACATTCTTGAGAAAGTGATTCAAAGAAAGATCATGAAATCAAAATAAATAGATAAATAAATAAATAACAGACAAATAAATAAATAATTTAAAATAAAATAAAAAAATAAAAGTAACAACTTAATAAATTCATAGGGCCTTACAGTAACAACAGTGAGCTGTTAACTGGCCTCACATAACAATTCGGTTCTTAAATGCTTCAACTAATTTAACTAATGCTGTAATATTAAGTTAAATTTTTAGTATTTATGAAAAATACCAGTGATACCATAGATAAGTAGTCTTTACACTGCTTGTGTAATTGTTATTAATCTTTTTTTCTTACTCATTTTGAATGACATAGTCATCATTAAAAATTTCCTAAAACTGTCATATTTAAGAGAGGTACTACCCTGAAAACACACCATAAAAGACTGGGGTGTAAGAACCTCCGTCCCTCATCTGTACTCACTCAGTGAGCTGTTAATTGAACCAGGTCTCCGGATATTCCTTCCTACTATTTAATCACCAGTTTATGAGAGACCACAATTCAACTCTTCCTAATTAATCTAGATGACCCTAATGGTTGATTAGTTAATAGAGACACATGTTCTTACTTAACTGTAATTTAATGTACTTAGGTTTGAAATATGGTTTTTCTCAGTCTAGAGAGTCAGGGAAGGGAAAGGCTTCCACTTTTTATTTCTTTCATATTAAGTGTCTCTTTTACTCTGACATTATTGGATCACAGTGCAGTCATTTCTGTGAGATCTCTAAGCAAGTTCAAGACTTCATTTTTTTTTTTTTAGTTATCCTTATAGTTCTCAGCATCTTACAAAATTACTTAAGTTGAATGTTTTAATTCCATTCTGTGTTACAAATGAGATTTTACCAAGAAGCATGACCTCTAATCATATTAATATTTAATTAGGCAATAAACATGCCTCGCTGTGATGCTCAAAGCCAAAAGAATTCTCTTTAGTGATGATTTTTCTATTAAAGTGACAAGGACTTATTTTACTTTATCTCATGATTGTAAAATTGAGGTAAATGTCTCATTGTTCAGTTCCTTGTAAGTGTCTTAAATGCTTTTTATTTTGCCTACCTGAATAACGGATGTGTCTTAAATTGAAATGTAATACATTTTTGCATGACTTAGGTTATATTTTCTAGTAGTGGCCTCAAAAATAGGCTTATATTATATATGAGTTTTGGAATAAGATGAAGAAAAGAATGAATTACCAAATTTATGTGTTAAATTATAAAACATTAAAAAAGTTGTAAAATTTGTCAAAGAAAAACAGTGATTCCTTTGTAACAGTTGAATAAATGGCCTGAAGTAAAATCCATGTTTAGGTTGCACTTTACTATTTTTCCCAGAGGAATGTGGGATAAGAACAACATTACATAGTCACCACATTGTTTTGTTTTGCCTTTTTTTTTTTTTTTGGACATGGTGGAAGATATTTCCAAGATAAGCTCCCACCTTCTGAAGTTGTAATGACATACTGCTGTCTGAACTTCAATAAATAGTTTGTCAATAGAGATACTGGCAGCTATATTCGCTTCTTGATTTGAAAAAACGAATTGCCTAAAAAGTATGCTCCAGACATTTCCCACTTTGTGTTGACCTTCAAAATCACTTTTCTCTATGGTGTAGCTGCAAAAAGGAAGGTGCCTGGGCTTAGTAGCATAGGCAGTATTGTCTTCCACTATTAACACTTGAGAGAATGCAAAACTCCTCACAGTTCTTTTAAACAAACTTACATATTGATTCTAAGAGTGATGGCAAAGTCAGTTACTACATAATTCTTGCTCTAACTTTTTGAAGTGGATCTCAGTATATATTAATCATAAACTTGATCTCTTCCGTTGATTAGCCTTCTAATTTTTGTTTGGCTTTATTCTTCTCACGATTAAAATTGAATTTAAGTGATGAATGGCTAAGTAACTATGCTTTAATTGTGTGTGTGTGTGTGTGTGTGTGTGTGTGTGCTTTCAAGGGGATCTGAAGACATGAAGTGCTCTGTCACTCTGGGCCTTCCAGCAATAGGAGTACTCTCAGAACAGAAATGGCCCTGGCCAAGGGATAATTGAATAACCTCAGGCCTCAAGGCCCTCTTTATTGTTGAACCTTGGGCTTTGACAAGATAGGGGCACTCTACCAAGCTCCCTTGTACTTAATATGGAGTGTTTTCTTAGCACTTGTGTTGCTAGCAGGATTTTCTTTTCTTTAATATGTAGCAGAAGATAGCTGTGCATCATGTGATCTGAAAATAACACCATATGCTTGTGATTAGCTTGCATCCCATTTTGATCAATATTTGGATCTCTTCATTTATTTTGCCTGAACTCTTGTTCAGTTCAATTTTTTTTCTAAGACTGACTCCAAAGACCTGAGGAGTGGCAACTCCTGGCTCACTCTACAACAGCTTCCCTCCCGTATAAAATCTTTTACCCTTTTGCTTTAGACTAGCTGCTGTTTTCCCTTTTGTCTGTTTCAAGTGGTTAGTTTCCAAAATGAGTCGAAGTGGGTATAGTTTGATCTTCGCTACCTCTAGGTAAGATTCAAAGTAGCATCGTTCCTTTGAAGGAGGCAGGAGAAGGCTTCTGTCTTTCATAAAAAATTTAGGCAAGGGCTCATAATGAATGGTCTAGAAGGTATAAATGTTACTATAGGTTTATTAAGTCCTGGTTCCAAACAAATGCCGTGGAGTACAAGAGTAATTGCCAACATTTGCACTCCTAACTCAATTTCGTAAAGAAAGAACAGCTAAAAAACTATTAAAAATCCATTACCTCTTGTTTTAGAAGCAAAATAGCATTTTTCAGAGGCTCCTTATCAAGCAGTTGGATGCAGCAGGTTGATGTTCAGGGAGGGTGAGCGTTAGGCTGGCATCGACATTTTGCTTCCTCACTTAAATGATTAAATCTTCTCTAAATTAGATCAAGAAATTTAATTTCTTTCAAGCCTTTATGAATTTTCTCTAATACAGAAATGATCTGAGACAGAACACTCAAGAAAATTAAACAGAGATAATATATATTTTTAAAGTCTCCTGTGTACCCTGTGGAGGGCACTCCTGGACCATCAAGCACAGAGCTAAGTATTTCTTAGCCAAATATCTCAATATCATTTTCAAGGTAAATTTTAAGTTGCGTGTTGCATAGCCATACTGTATTCTGGAAGCAAGACATGAACGGCAGAACTAGCACTAAAACAGTGGTAAACACTCTTTCATGTCTTATAAGCACTCCAATTTAGAATCCAGTCACAGAGTTAGTTATTAAGTAAGTTTAGGATGTGTAATTTTTAATCTACATGTAACGTGAGAAGAATTGAATCCACAAGGGGAGAGTAAATAGCGAATCTGCCACATTTTAATGTAGGTCACATAGTACATGACAGAGATGAGGAGAGCTTGGAACAACGTAGCCAAGGGCATGCGGTTCTTGCAGTAAGAAAGGTCGGGTCTTTTCTTCCAAGGCCGCTGCAGAAAGATCATCTCCTGTCCATGAGTGGCAAGTGAGTGAGATGCATATGTCAGCATGATCACAGCTGGTAGAAAGGCCCAACTCTTTTTTATCTTAAGTGTAAGAGATGCCAAAGCGTGTGTTTTGAGCAGGCTGGACGTTCAGTAGGGTTTGAAATTTCCCCTCACAGGACTCATGAGTCTCTATTAGCATGTAAGTAAAACACAGTCCTTGATATCTGAATGTTGTTTGAGGCAGTTTAGGTAATTATAGAATCCAAATAAAATATCAAAGTCCATGCCAGTAATAACAATTTTTAAATACTCTACAAAATGAGCATCCTCGAGGTTCATTTCATTTCCAATAAAACTGCCCACATTTAAATCACTTTCGTAAGGAAACCTAAGATATAAGATAACCAACACAATGGAAGAAGTGTGTGTGCATGTGTGTGTGTGTGTTTAAGAAAGGTTAGGAAAATGATGCAAAGCAAAAAAGAAAAAAAAAGGCAATATTGTCACATTATATCATGACTCCAAATACATAGAAAAATACATGCACACATATTAATACATTGTAGCTACACATTTAAGAAACAGCATGTTTGTGGGTGTTAAAAGGAAGTTGGTGTTATAGGAAAGGGACACTCGGGGGAAAGAAAATAACATTTCTATAGCAAATGAGCAAAGCTGATGCAATCACTCACTAAAATACCAACAAACTGCCAAATAAAAAAAAGACAAGATTGAAGAGTGTCCAAAACTGAGAACACTTTCTATAAGTGCTTAGCTGCTGTCACTTAAAAATATTAAAGAAATTTTTTGTGTACTTCCTGTCTTCACATTTTCTTGGATCTAAAAAATTATTCAACAATTTTGTATTTTTCAAAGAAAAATGTGTTTGAGGATTTAGTTAAATCTGAAAAGTCTAAGGTAACTGTAAAAACCATTGGAACAGCTTTATGTGAAATAAATTTCAGTCTATTGTGGCTATTTGTTTTACCTGAGAGAAATATTTTAATACTTTAATATGCAGGTCATATAATGAAAATTAAAAATAGCACAAGTCAACAGAATGAGATTCTAAATTTTCATTTATGTAATGGAAATATTATGGAAATGGGAATTACTGAAACCTGTGTGTGAAAGCCTCATCACTTAGAAGTGATTCTGACTGAATTTGATAAGGCTCCACAGTCAAACATAGGTAATTGATCAAACATTGCTTTTTTGTAATGTTTTTGGTAAAAATTATACCAAAGAATACTAAATCTCTTGGTTGCTTAATTTATCAGAGAAACAGTCAAAATTAAAATTTTGTTACACTTTCTTAACATGCTATGAGATCATAATTGGGGCATGTTGTTGATTTTGTGATTTATTAATAGTTTGTCAACCCAAATAAGGGTATAAAGGAACTATGGAAATCCAACGTTCTCCTTACGGACCAGAGCTCCATAGCTTTGTTGCATTACAAACGCCTGAAATGTTTATAGTAGTTGGTGGACTCTACATATTGAGATACTGAATCAGAAAAATGGAGTGAAAACTTTGTTTACAGTTCCACACAGGAGCTCTAGCGCACGAAAGCCCCATAAATCATGACATGTGCGTCCGTGCCAGCCCTCAAGGAACTGTGCCTAGCTCTCTGGATGAATGTAATAGATAGGCCTCCCTGAGGCACTGAGGCAAAAAAATTGGGGAAGCCACATCTCAGACTTAATCTTGCCCAGGTGAGGAAGGTGTCGTAGGACCGTTGCTGTGTTCTGCTTCCTCCAAGTCAAGGCATGGCAAGGGAGATATTTTCCAACCATCTCATGGCCTCATTTTTCGTATTTTTTTCATAAACTTTTCAGAGAACTCTACTTTGCAGCACCCTGCAACAACTGTGATGATTGGCCCAGGAACTTTCAAGTGTGATTTCACTTACCCACTACTCGAACGGTATTTGTTAGTGGAACTTCATGAAATTCCTTTTCATCAGGGACTGATCTGCATCAATAATACTGCTCCTAAGATGCCCAAGTCATGTTAGGCCAACTCGAACCACTCCTGTTAATGATGCTTGCCAATGGGGGAAAAAAAAATATGTCACACTACAAACAATAGCAGACACATTGCTAACAGTTCTGTAATGGTGCTTGGGACATACATCAACAAAACAACTGCCTATCATTTCTCAATTCAGAAACTAGAAAATATCGAATATTTTCTCTGATATGAGAAACCCAAATCCCAGATCACAATTATCTTACAGAATTTAAAGTGAAAAATAAAGGGAAAGCGGGATGGGAGGTGGGTTGTGGGAGGGGGTGGATTGAAAGGAAAGTAGGGAAGGTCTTGCCATCTTGAGTAGATACGTATGTGCACAAAATGCCCCAAACCAATGTAAACCTCAAATTTTGCACTTATACATATCAATAAAATGGGAAAAAGAAAAAACAGAAAAATTTATTTTAAAATATTGTCTTGCTATATCTTAGGAACATATTTAATCAACATTTGGTCAATATGATATACATTTTGACAATCTAATAACATTTTACAACTTTAAAACACTTTTGAATTTTCTCAGGATAATTTATGGGGTTAGATGTCTAATAGGTCAGTGCCGAGTGCTGAAGTTTTGTTGTTTTAGTTCCTGTCATTGTATGTGTGTGTCTCTGTGTGTGTGTGTGTGCTTGTGCATGTGTGCATGCATCTTGGTGTGGTGCTTAGGATCAAATCAAGGACATTGCATATACTAAGTGATCTGCCATTCAGTTACAACATTAGAAAAACCTTGAGACTTTATACTTAAAAATTGAAAGAATAAAGAAAAGTGAAGTATAATACATTTTTTATTTGCAATAGAGGAAATAAAAATATCAGAATGATCACAAAATGGCCAAAATAAGCTTATTTCTACACTTTAGTGCAGCTATAGTTTATGGGTACCTACATTAATCAAATGCTATTTATACCTACATTAATCAATGCTATGTGACTTATTTTAAAATATATTTTCAAACTGTATATATATAAAATTCTTTAAACTGATGCATATTTACATGTTTGTTATGGGAATATGACTTTTTACCAGTTATAGTGTTTCTAGTTATAAGTGACACGAAAATAGAAGCCTTAACTTAAGGAGGTGTATTGATTTGTCTAAATAAATGGAATGTCATTTGTTTTCTTTCTTTCTGAAGAAAGAAAAGTTGTGCCAGCTTTACCGAGAGGCTGGACTCTGTCTTAGTGGAACATAGGCATCAGCCATTCTAAATTTTTCTGCCTGTGTGAAATATGATTCCTAATTTTCTCTACAGAAGCTTTCTAGCATTGGTATTGTTCAGACAGACTGAATTCAATCTTATAAAAATCCCTGACCCTAATGAAATCTGCCCAACTATCATAGGTTTGAGTCACATGACTTATTCATTAAATTAAAATAGCCAATTTCTTGGAATGTTTTCTGTTCAACACAGAAGGTTTCAATGCTGTGTGCAAATTGAGGTAAGGTCAAGGAGACGTAGGGGTGGATTTTGAGAAAAGAGCCAAAATGAAAACATTAAAGTACCTGAATGAGGCTGACTCAACCCCCTTTCCTTCTGTGTATGCATCCAAAACACTGTTTTAAGGAAAGTCAGACCTTAAGGGCCTGAGTTCAGTTCCCCAGAATCACATAAACTGTGTTTGATGGAACATGCCTGTAGTCCCTTAACCCCTGCACACAGGAGGCTGGTGGATTGCCATGAGTTCAAGGCCAACCTGGCTACACAGTGAGTTCAGGACTAACCTGGCCTAAAGACCGAGACTCTGCAAGGCCTTTTCTCCTAGTCCACCAGTTGCTATTACTTTTCAACTTTCATACCTTTGTAAAAACTTTTTAAATGAGGTTTGTTTAGATTTACAGAGAAGATGTGAAGGAATCATGATAGTTTCCATGCATTTTATTTCTGGGTTTCCCTACTGTTTTTAAGTTACATTCTTACTAGGGCAGATTTGTCTCAACAAAGTAACCATTTGAATAAATTAGAATTAATATCTAAGCTTTATTTAGAGTTCTTTATCTTTAGCCCACTATTCTTTTTGTGTTCCAGGCTGCCACTTTTCTGTGTAGTTTTCATGGTTTCTTAAGTCTCTTTTGGCTCTGGTAGTTTCTAGACATCCTTTCTGGAATGGGCGGGAGGGACGGGGACCGGGACTGGGACGCGGGGTTGCTGCTGCTGCCACCTTAAAGAGTCAATAACTTTCGGAACGTATTTCAATAGAGATTATTTTTTTCCCTCAATATGAGCTTGGATTATGGGGATTTGGACAAACACAGAGACAGTGTCATTTTAGCTCATTGCATCAATAATCACTATCAACATAACAACACATTTGATCATGTTTTCAGGCAAAGGAAATATTTCCCGGGTTTTAGCACAATACACTTAACTTTCCCCATCCTTTTTCATGTGAGTTACATTGATAGGAAATCAGTGTTTGCAACTTGCATTTACAAACTTTAAGGTTACACTTTCCTTCATTGAGAGTAGTTTCTACATAAATTATTTGGGAATCTGAAAAGATTTGTTTCTTTCAATTATTTGCTTATTTAGTCATTTATATAGTTACAAATGGGTCTGCATTTATTTCGCATTTTGTATTGTATTCTAGTGCTGCTACGCAGCTAAAATTCTCTTTGCAATTAAGAGGTTGTTCAATTGGCTCCTGGGTGACTTTGACTTTGCCCAAATCACTGTTACTTTTTTAAACTTCTATCTCTCTAGAACTTTGATTATTTCCTTAGGCTGTTAACTTTCAAATGTGGTCTGTGCCTTATTCAAGAACATAATCTACACTTGAGGACTATTGTTAGGACTATGGACTATTCTCTAGACTCACCTACTGAATCCAATTTTTTGATATTGGACTCAGTCGTAATAAGTCCAAACTTTGACTTTCATGAATGTAAGAACTTGAGCACCTGTATCCAAAATTACCTTGGGAAGAGGGAAAAAAATCTACTTACTCCACAGCATGTAATTAAAGAATAAAATAAAAAAAATAATTTACTCATAGGCAGTCAGTAAACACATTACATATTGGGAAAAATGTGATGATTTCTAGTCAGCCATTTATATGATCAATATGTGGTCATCTTTTGAAAAGGGGTTTTAATTTAATTATCTGGTAACTTTTGAAAAGAATATTTAAAACCTTCTTTTTTATTGTAAATTTTGTGAAATTTAAATATTATTCCAAATAGCTTTTAAATTTGAAAGTTTCTGAAGTCTGAATATTATTTAAATAATTTTTGTAGGGGGTTTATTTATATTTTGTATGATCTTCTATCAGAACAAATTTCAAAAAATTTAAAATCTCAATACTCATTGAAAAGAATCAAATGCCAGCCATTCTCTAAAATTTAATATCAAATAATTATATACAATCACAATAATAAACTACAGTTAACAATTTATTATTAAAATAAGCTATTATTATTCTGTTAACTAAAAACATCTTATTTTGTAGTATCTGTGTATGAACTGTATGTAATTAAACTTTCTCCAAAGTAGATTAATATCTGAACAAAAGTGTTAAATTGCATTCAATTTTGGAAATAATGTTGAAAAAAGTTTCTAACAAAAGGCTCTTCATCCGAGTCCAATGAAACTCATGGTCTCATATACTCTTAGGTTACTTTTTCTAATGTTGATCTCCAGGCTTTGTAATTTATCCTATTTGTATTAATAATATGCATGTAAGATATTTGTACTTGTCTGTTCAACTCCTTTCAGATTTTAAAATGTTAGTATATACATGCAAAAGAAATATTCTATAATGGTATTTCAAAAATCTTACTGTTCTTTGTATTGAGAAGAACCTCAAATCTGTTATCTGTTGAAAAGGTGATTACTAAATTGCTACAGAAACTAAAATACAATTTTTAAATTGTGATAACTGTAGTATCTTGAAACACTGAAATTTTCATCTTATATTTTAATAGTATCTTTGTGCTATTTAGCATGCTAAATGTGAAGTAAAACAATGATTTTATAAGAGCTCTATATTTACACAAATTAAACAATTGGTAGCATTGGATTAACTTCTCACTCTGGCAAAACTGCCTGCAATTGTTTTGATGTATATTTGTTTAACTGGTGAAACTATAGTGCATACTTCAAAAATGTATCAGTAAGTTGAGCTTTCTTCTAAAAAATCTGTAAGACTTGTGTCATCAAGAAAATGATCTTAATGTTAATAAAATCCTTTTCTTATTGTCTGAATCATCTCTCTGACCTCAAGATATACTAAACAGAGCTATAACTGTCACTGCCAAGGACTTTACTGCTCCAACTTTTAGATTAGATGATATCTGACTGCAGAGTCATACATTAGACTACCCAAGCTGACTCACACCTTCTTCGTGTTGGCAAGGATATTCCGATTGCTCACAATAGCTTTTCTTGGGAAAGCTGTAAACATTAATACCTTCCTATTTTTATTTAACCAAAACACCCAATCAAAAGAAAACTGTTAACTTTCAAGGCAGCTTTATACTAAATCCTTGGATGTTTTTCAAAGTAAAAGCTGGGAAGTCAATTTTATTCTTCAATAAAATTATTATGATTTGTTTCTAAGCACCTAAACTTATTGCAGAATTGTAATCCTTGCAGCGATGCGCTTGTATATTGGTCTCCTCTTAACTACATGGTCCCACAAGAACTAAATCGCTTCTGAGGGATTCTAGGGTCTCTCCTCTAGTGTCTCAATTAGTTTCCATTAGATCTTTCTTCATTAAGGTTACTGGTAATGATTTGGATATGGAATGTATGCCCAGAAACTTCGTGTATTTGATTGTTGTGGAATATGGTCACCACCTGCGGGTAGGAGGTGGGGCCTGGTGGGAAGGCGCAGATCCTGGGGCTTGACCAAAATGGGTGGATTGCTGGATTTGACGTGGAAGGTTTTATGCTTGTTCCACCCTTCCTTTATCATTCAGCTTCCTGTTTGTCATTTCATGAAAAACTAATCTCCTTCCAGGCCCTCATCACCAAGGAACGGAGTGCTCAACGAATGGACCATTACTGGACACCAATGAATGGACTGAGACCATCTCAAACTGTGAACTAAATTCAACCTTTCCTTTCTTCAGTTGTGGATGTTGGGTATTGTGCCACGATGATGAATGAGTAAGTAATACAATAGCCATACTGGGGACCAAGGTTCCAACACATGAGCATGTGGCGAACACACTTAAATCACACAAATACCACAGCTGTTAGCTCTCACACCCAAGGTTTTGCCTATCTTACCACAAAAATGCATTCAATCAATCACTAGTATTTCCAAAGTCTTAATGAATCCCAGCATCCCTCAAACTCCAAGCTCAGAGTTTCACCTGAAACTTGAGGCAAAGTCTTTAAGCTGTGATCTTGTAAAAATTAAAGTATCTACTTTCAGGAAATTATGATTGATCAGGGTTAGTTAGCACTAGCATTTTTATACCAAAAGAGAAAAAAAGGATAGCAACAAGAAAAAACTGGTGTAAAGCAGGGTAAATACTAAATGTTAGAGCTACAGCATGTCAGCTCTTACACCCCTGCAGTGGACAGGATCCTCCTTGAGATCTCAGGCAGACCTGACTCTGTGGATTTGCTGTTTACAGTCCAAGTGGCTCCTCCTCCAGGTGACGCACATGCTCATGTCTGCATTTTTCTTTGATGGGTGTGACATATGCTGGTTGCTCTACTTTTCTGGTAAAAGGCTGTGTCTCCCCTCCCCTGGTTCCATTAGGCCGACACCTAGTGGAGTAGTCCTACACTGATTGACTCCCCTGACAGGCCTCTGCCTAGCTTCCCAGGCTTAATCCTAATAAGTCTTTCATTAGGCATGTAGGTAAAATCAGCACCAATTGAATATTCTCAAGATGTGCTGTTGGCAAGAACAGAATTTGTGCTTTACTGAACCACTGTTAGACTGGCTGGAAGGTGCATCATCGGCAAGCGGGAATTAAGAGTCCCACGGTATCCAAGCAATACATGCATAGAAAGTTCCTCTACCTCAGTTCCTAAAATAAATGTGCCCCCAAGGGGCTTTGGGCTGATGATAGGGGAAACAGCTTTTAAAAAGTTTTCCTAGATGCCGCTGTGGTTTGGATCTGGAGTGTCTTCCAAAAGCCTGTGTATTTGGATGCGTATTTGGACCCTGTGGGACTGTGTTGCTGGGATGTAAGTCTTGGCTGGAAGGGGCAGATGCTTGGGGTTTGATCATGGGAGGTTGTACCAATTTGTTGAGATTAAGGGGAAGGTACCCAGGGCAGATCTTTCAGGTATGTGCTTTGGATTTGTGGGCCGGGAAGTGAAGGAATGTCACACAACTCCAGCTGGTGGGCCCAACAGGCAGCTTGAATTGAGTAAAGAAGAAGAAAGATTCTTATAGCTTCTTTCTTGGAGGGCTCTAGCCGTGCTTCAAAGTCATGATGAGTTGTCCTGCCTCTGCAGTGTGCTTCCACTGTCACTGGCTGCCATGATGGGCTGTGCAAGACCTTCTGAAACTGTGAGTGAATAAATCTCTCCTCTTTTCCATTGTGGGTGTTGAATGCTTTGGCCCTGCAGTGAATAAGTAACAGAGACTGATGTTTATGTGGCATGCCAGTATCTGATGTGAAGCCATTAGCTTGGCGTTTTCACACTAAAATTTTAATCTTGGTCACATCTTTGTGTTTCCTTATTTGTACACATTTGCTTTTTTCTTCTGCCTGGCTAGGCTGTGTATTTTCCAAATTTTTCGCTAAGTCTCTTTTTCTCCCAAACTGAAATGAAAGCAGTCAAAAAAAATCACAGTACCCCATTCTATATTTCCTTTGCTTTTCCCAATTTCCCAGGTCATCAGTTTTACTTTTAGTTTTTCCACAAAGCTCTAGGGCATAGCTATAGTTTCCTAAAGAGGGGTAATGAGAGGGATCTTCATTCTACTGTGCAATGCGTCTTCATTTACACCTGACAGAAGTCCTCTAGTGTCTTTGTATTCTGAGCCTCCTCAGAACAGCCCACGATATTCCATTTATCTCCATTCTAGTTTTTCTCTCATCAGCTCCTCTCAGTTCTTTCAATCCACACACCTTGTCTAGCTACAAATCCTTTTCCCCATTTTCAAGCATAGCTGTAGCAATGCCTCTGCTAAGAGTTCAAGTTTATTTTTTATTAGTTTTCCATTACTCTAGCAAAATGCCTGAAACAGGGTCCTTTATAAAGTAAAATGGATTATTTAAAACTATGTTGGAGACAGCAAGTCTCAAACTGGTCTGCCCTATGCGTTAGTCCTCCAATGAAGGCCTAATTGTGAATGGTATATGACATGAGTGTATTTGAGAGAGAGACAGAGAGAGAGAGAGAAAGAGAGAGAGAGAGAGAGAGAGAGAGAGAGAGAGAGAGAGAGAGATTCCATGGAGAGACAAGAAGGCAAGGGGAGTGACAGGGATGAGCCAGTTTCAATCTTTTGCAGCAATTCACATATTAGAACTAGTTGCATTTCCATGAGAATTATGTTATTTCGTTTTTAAGCACATGACCCCAGTGACATAAGGATTTCCCACTAATTCCTAACTCTTAAAGACACACACCACCTCTTAACATCACCATGCTGAAAATGCAATGTCCTACATGTATACTGTTTTATCCCCATTATATATATATATATATATATATATATATATATATATATATATATGCAAAACATAAAATTACAATATTCTTGAGTATTTTGTGCACACACATATCATGGAAAAGGTACAAATTCCTCCCGTTTCTCTTAAGTGAGACAATCAAGGCACATCAAAGTTTCAAAGCCACAGAATAATTGTACTTTAAAATATGAAAATAACATTAAAATATTTTAATGGGTAGTTAATTTAGTGCTAGAAATTAGAAGATTTGAAATATTAACAGCTATATTGAAATCTCAAAACAACAAATGTCACTAGCAAAACTTGTACAAAAATATCCTGTCACTTCTGGAAAAAAATGAAATCCTAAAACATGCTATAAATATAAGAAAATATTTAGAAATTCTCTCTCTCTCTCTCTCTCTCTCTCTCTCTCTCTCTCTCTGTGTGTGTGTGTGTGTGTGTGTGTGTGTGTGTGTATGTGTGTGCGTGCGTGTGTGTGTGTTAATAAACATTAATGTCATTTTGCTGGACTGAGCATGGTGACATATAAGGAGTGCCAGCACTCTGGAAGGCTGTGGCAGGACAATATTGAAATCAAGACTAGCATAAGCAATTTACCAACATAATGAGACTGTTTCTCAAAATAATAAAAAAAAATAATGGCAAAACTCTGGGTTCAATAATGGTAAAAAGTAAATAGTAAAAAGATACTGGTTGCAGAGAAAAGTAAAACAATATAAAATTATCAGACATTATCTCAATTTATATGATTAATATATAAGTTAATATTTCAAAACCATTATTCTCATTGTAAAAACTACAGAAAAATATAGAAACTTATAATTTAAAAGTGCATTGTTACCACTTAGACAGCAAAACTAAGCAGATAGCTGAAAATGGCTGAGAGAGTGGGAGGAGGCAGGATATGTTTATACTTCTCTTCAAAATGGAAAAGTTGAGAATATGTTGAGAGCCGATAGGAAAAGGAAGGTACAGAAAGTAACACGTGACCGGAAGCAGAACAATCTGTCGGCAACGTAAAACTGTCTGGTGCTGATTTTCTCACAGAGATGTAGATTTCATGAATATCAGTGCACAGATCCACCTTTGGTAGACCTGAGAAAAGCAATTGAGAATCTTAAGCCTAGTTTAGTGGAAAGATAAGCAAAGACACATTGAGGAAGTAGGAATAAAGAAAAGAGAAGAAAAAAAAAAGTTGTTTGTACCATAATTTCTTAGCTACAGTGGAGAGAACACTGTCTCAGAATGGAAAGAAATATTTCTGTAGAGGAGAGAAAAAGAGGATGAAGTCAAAGCCTCATACCTGGAACCCAGAACCAGATTCGCTATGACGAACTTCACTACTAGGCTGAACCCCAAAGACCAATCTCTTAGGCCAGTGCTCATAGAGAGAGCCTCTGAGCACAGGTTACCGGCTGCAAAAAGACTGCTTCCTCTACCAAGGCTCTGAGCTTGAGAAGTAACACAGCGTGGAAGAAGACTTCATTCATTAGGAATAGGATAAAGAAATGACCACTTGCCATTGCCTTGAAACTCCGCGTCTGGTCAGTGAAAACTAAAACTTTGGGGATGGGAAGAAGGTCAAAGTGGCCTTTGTCCGAGTCCAGTGCCCGTGGACAGATCTTACGGATTTACTCCAGGGTCAGGATGAGACTCAAACACCCAGTCAAACAGATGTGCATTCTGGCCAGCATTGCCTGTAGATGGCGGCAGGAGCCTGCACAAGCAGAGCAGCGAGGCCCACGGCAGGAGCGCCTCTGTCCGCTTCTCTGTTGCACTGATCTTGTTAAGCTGTGGACGCAGAATGCAACTGACATTAGCTACAAAAGTGCGCATGCCATCCTTTCTCCACCTGAAGGCAAACTAACAATGAAAGTTACTTATCACTTCAGGAAATAAGAAGGAATAATACCAGCTCATTATATAGGGACTTATAGCTAGTAACTCTGCCGTGAAGTCCTCAGGCAGAATCCTGTGGCATGTGAGCAAAGGTCAATGGCTCTGAATGTGGCATCTGAGACTTACCCTCAGATAGAAGCTTGTGGAGATAAACAGCTCTTTCAGGCTTTCCCGTAGTCTGGCCCGATAGGAACAATATACTAGCTATGGAATTGGGATCAATTGAGTCTAGCGAATCCTATAGTGCTGAAAGAGTGAAAGCAATTTAGCAGTGGAGTCAGAGCAAACCTAAACTTACAGTGAAATCTAGTGATGGAATTGTAGTAATAACTAGCTGAGGAATAACAGGCAGTCTGCTTAGGATTTCTGGGGACAGGGACATGCAAAGTCAGCTTATAAAAACCAGAACAAATGCCTAACTTTCAAAGTACAGGCAGAGTATCAATAAATGTCAGGGAATCATCACTTCAGCTACTTAAAATAAAATAATAGATACATGCCATTGTGGTAGAGGTGAGATTTAAGTCTTGGACAAGGGTTTTTAAATATTTGTCTTAAGAAAATTCAGTGAGCTTAAAAAAATGCAGACTAATGACACTAGTTTATTAAAGAATCCAAACAGAGATTGAGGGAATTAAAAATCAATACAAACAAAAGACCTTTCAGCTAAAAAGCACCCAAAACCAAAAAGAGGTGATAAAGTAGGCCAGTTGTGAAACAGAGCAAATAGAAGAGCCAGTGTCCTCATATAAAGGGAAGTGTACTTACTATCAAAAGAGGAAAAAGGGAAAAAGAAAAAGAAAAAGAAAGCATTCGAGGACTTGGAAAGAGCATCGAAAAAGTAAACATTTGCCTGGCTAACGCTCAAGAGGGATCTGAGAATGCAAAAGAAATAAAAAAATTATTTAAAGAAAAAAAATTCCAAGCATAGAAATGAATATAAGTATACAGGTACAAAAGAGTCAAAGGTTATCAGTCAGATCCAACTCAGAAACGTGTATGTCATGCCACATCATATCAAGCTCGCAGATATTAAAGACAAAGAGAATTTTCAAAGCAGAGTTGGGCAGAAGGAAAAATCGTTTCAATTTATCGCCCAGGGCTTCTCAGCAGGTGCTTTGCGGTCCAGGAGGAAGTGGGGTAGATTATTCACAGTGCTGAAGAACAAAGTGCCAATGAGATGTTCTGAGCCCAGCAAAGATATTCTTTAGAAATGAAGGCAAGAAGAAGACATTCTTAGATGAAAAGGTAAAAAAAAATCACCTTCAGAGTGAAAAATTCTACAAGACATGATAGAAGGAGTTCTTTTAAAGGAAAGAGATTATAGCCTCACTCTTAAAAGAAAATCTTCGAAGGAATAAGGCTCGTTGTTTAGAGCAATGCTTTAAAAACTTCAGGCAGCCTTCATAGCTTAAAATGATGCCTGAATTAATCTTATCTTTATCATGAAGACTAAAATGAAAATTCAAATAATTACAGTGCTACACTTAGGAATAAGCAACATATAAAAATATAAATGGGATATAAAAATTCAAAATAGAAAAAGAGAATACATGTGTGGATTTTATATTGCTTATCCCTCTTTTGTTTGTTTTTAAAATTTGAACTGCTATCAGCTTTAAGATGCTTGTTATAATTAAAAAGATTTTGTAGGAATCATGCTAACCAGTAAGTAAAAATATAAAATAGACATCATCAAAATAACAAGCAGGGAATAAAACCATGATATCAGAAAGAAAATCACTTCATCAAACAAAAAGAACTGCAAGAAATCTAGAAAATAAGGTAAAACAAATAAAACATGGCAGACAGGCATTATGTATTTATAATTACCTTAATGTAAATGCCTGAAACTTTCCCACTAAAATATAAAACATAAAATAAATGAATTGATAAAAAGCACTTGATTAAACTATATGCTTCTTTCAGGGGACTCACTTCACTTTGAAAACACATGTAGACTGAAAGCCAAAACAGAAAAGAATTTCATTATATAAAACTCAAAAGGAATCAGGAATGATCATGCTCTTACCAATAAAATATAAGTTAAAAGATTTATCTCAAAACAAAAGTCTTTATATATTAATAAAATGGTAAGTTTAGTAAGAAAAAAACATACATGCACACATGCGCACACACATCTAAACTATATATATATATATATATATATATATATATATATATATATATGTCAATTTAACATTTGTTGTATAAAACAAATATTAACAGACCTAAAGTGATATAAAGACTCCAGTTTGATATTAGAAAGTTTCACAGCTCACTTTCAGCAATAGACAGATCATTAAGAGAGATAATCAACAAAAAAATAGAGTTAAATTGTACTGTTGACCAAATGACCCAATTAGACATCTACAGAGTTTTGTATTCAACAGCAGTAGAACACACGTTCTTCTCAACATTTCCATAAATAGATCATGTGGTAAGCCACAAAACAATTATCAACCAGATTTAAAAGCTGAAATAATGCTTCATACAATCTGACTACAATGTAATAAAGCCAGGAGTCAGTAATTAAAATAAATAAATAAATAAATAAATAAATAAATAAATAAAACTTTAGAAACTGTACTTCAGGAAAGTTAAGCATAGGCTTCCCTAAAAAATCAATAAATCAAGCAAGGAAATAAAAACCTAACAGTCAAGTGGTTTTCATGGGTGGTGATATTTTAAGTGTTATGTCTTATTTGGGAAATAAAAGAACAATGCTTGGAACTTGGTTCTCCATCAATGCTGCATAAATTTTCTTATACCAAATTAATTTTGAGAAAATATGTTTGTAATTTAATAGTATATAAAACTAGTTTGAGATTTTCCTGTTATCAGTGAAATCATCAAACAGGAAAGGTGAGGCTGGAGATGTAGCTCAGTGGCTACTGTGCCTGCCAAGGAAGGGTGAAGTCACGGGTTCATGGTGTCACACACCTATAATCTCAGCGATTAGGAGGCCGAAGCAGGATTGCTGTGAGTTGCAATGAGTAACTGATAAGTTAAAATAGATGTGAATGAAAATATAAAAGTAATGTGTGATGGCTCACACCAGACAAAAGCAATTTTTCACAGTGTGTTTAATAAAATGATTATTACACTATGGATAAAATGCAATGAATGAATTAGATAAGTCAATTATTGTACAATTGATTGTATGAACTATGTACATTTTTAAATTGCTGAGTGAGTTATTGCTGAGGATAGGACTAACTCAATCCAGATAGCATATGCTGCATCTGAAAATAATCCAAAACTTTCTCACACTGCATAATCCTTGCTGTCATCGCATGTTCCTATCTTGATCTGCTTTCATTACAGTCATCGAGCTTAATCCTTTGATTGTATTTCTGCCTTATGTTTTTTTCAGATACTAACCTTTGATTTAGAGAATGTTATGATTTTTTTTCAGGTACTAAAACATGATTTAGACCTCAAGTTTTGCTCAAGTTTTTCATGTTCCTCTAGTAAACAAAACCTTGGATCAGCCTCTCAATTGTCTACACAAATCCTAGTCCATTGACTCTAATCTTTCTGGTCTTCTTTTTCTTTCTGAGAAACTATTATTTGTCTCAGAACTTTTTGGTGTGTTATGTTTATTTTTTACTATGACTTGATTTTTCCTGTCTAGAATCTGTTAAATCGCCTCCCTTAACTTACTCTGACTTCAGCTGCCATATCACCTCCTTGCAGATACTTTTTGTCAACTATAAAAATTGCACCCGTCTTTCCACCACCATTATGGATAATAAGATCATATTTTATTTTTATGTAGCATTTTGTGCCATAATATTTCTTATTTATTAATCTGCTTGTGTTTATTCTCACAAAAACTATTTACCATAAGGCTATGAACCTTGCTACATATTTATCTCCTCATTCTTGGTGCATAAAGCGATACTTAATAAAACAATCTTCCCATTTGTTTGATGAAAGAATAATAAATAGGGAAAATCCTTACATTGTGAACAGAAATGATCAACTTTTGAAGTAATCTAAAAGTTCTTACAGATGAATTATCCTCATGCTTTGAACTTAAAGGACACAATCAAATTCTTTATTGCTATTTAAATGCTATAGTAATGAACAATAAACTTTTGGTAGTCGATGCATATTCTAGTGTTTTGTATTTAGCTTTTTACTAGTACTTTTTATACTTTCCCCAAGTCTGTGATAATTTACCCTTGAAAAGCAACTAGTATTTCTCAAGCTGCACATAGTCATCACCAGCGATACATTTAGAGGAAATCCCCTCATCTCTCCTTTAGTCCTGATTTAGAATTTATAATAAAGTGACACTTAAAGTTTTTTATTTTATTACTACCATTTGCAAATGTATTTTCTTTCCAAATCATATTTTACCTGCATTCCTTTTTTAGTTCATAATACCCAGCTAGACTTCACTCCTAAAGTAAGGAGGCAAAGTCCTTTGATTATCTCAAAAACTGGTAGCAATTCCCAAATGCTCCACTGGTAACACTCCATCTGTATCTAGGTCTACCCTAAAATTCATAGACTTCTTAGTACTAGTTTTCTACTCAAAAACATGTATATCTTTATTATGGATTAGATCAGGAATGTCCCCACAAAACCTCTTGTATTCAAATGTTGTGAATAACTTATAGATTTTATCTATCTATCTATCTATCTATCTATCTATCTATCTATCTGTCTATCTACTTTTTTTTTTTAACAAGCTCTCACTCTTCAGTACTCCAGGCTAGTCCTGAACTTACTCTATAGTCCAGGATTGCAACAAACACATGGCAGTCTTCCTGCCTCAGCCTTCAGAGTGCTATGTTACAAGCATACATTCTCATTCCAGTTTAAATGATGCTGTGGAATCAAACTCTGGGCCTTGCACTTGATAGGCAAGCAATCTACCTGCTGTAGTATACCTCCAGCCCTCTCTCTCTCTCTCTCTTTCTCTCTCTCTCTCTCTCTCTCTCTCTCTCTGTGTGTGTTTTCTTTAGTGAGATTTTTAAATATCCTACCATTTTACTTTTTAAAATTATAAATGCATGAATTCCAAATTCTGTTATATACTAGAGACATGAAGTTTGGTGACTCAATGACCATCAATATCCTCCCCTTCTCAGAGGTCCTCCCATTTTCTAGTGTCTCTTGTTGCTCTTTGTACCCTGTCACACACGCTGGGGCCTTTCATGTCTTTATTTTTGTGAATTTCATAAGAAGGATAACAGTCTACAGTCAGACTCTAATGTGTGGTCCACATCATTGAGCTTTATCGACCCAAGGTGGCTCCATTTTCATTCAAATGCTTCTGGAGGTTCCTTAGAAAGCTGAGAATAGGAATTCCATTTGATCCAGCTACTACTCTACTGGACATGACCCCAGAGGAAATAAACAAAACACACCAAAAAAGACACACGCATATCCATGTTTATGACAACACAATTCATAAAAGGTAAATCCTGGAAACAACCTACATGCTCATCCATAGAGGAATGGTAAAAGAAGATGGGGTACCTATACACAGTGAAATACTATGGAGCCACCCAGAAAGACAGATAGGAGGCATTTGAGTGAAAATGAGGCTACCTTGAGTCTATGTGGTTTTAAAAGGTGGAACCTGGTTGGGAGTGATGGAGTATATGTGAGTAAAGAAAGACAGGTGTGTGGTAATTATCAATTACAGGCATGTGGTGGATTAGGAGTGTGTTGTCGATTATGGTTGGATGGCACATTTTCAGGCTCAGACTAGCGATCACTAGGGCTTAACCTAGAAGGAACAAAGACTGAGGTTGGATCAGAAGGGGAAGATCATAGGGATGTGGATACATCATTGGAGTGTATACAATAGCTCCATCCTGCCTCTCTCACTTGGCTTCATTCTACCCTGCTGTGAATAGCTAAGCCCCTGGCCATGTGCTTCCACCATTACCCAGGTACCTTCTGAAGCTGTGAACTAAACTAAATCTTTCCTCCTTGAAATTGTGTTTGTGGGGTATTCTGTTCCAGCAACAAGAGAATTATTGTGACAGTCTTCTTTGAGGGCAGATTTGTGCCTTGGGCTTTAGGCTGGCAGTCAGTGTTTCTTCTTGCAATGTGTATTTAATAAATAATATAAATAATGGCACCGTCACAGATTCCTCTCAAAATAATAGACTGATGATTTTTATTTTTTATTTTTTAAATTGCTGAGACATGTTCTCTAAATGGTAGAGACTGATTCCAAATATTTCAGAAAAGGTCCTAATTTTGTTTCTATAGACTCACTTTTTAAAACATATGTTAAAGATTTCAAAAAAATCAGATAAATTCATAATGAGATTTAATTTTGAACTTCATTATTTTAGATTGAAACATCTGAAATTATCACTTCTCCAAAAAGAATGAATACTTTGTAGTACGATTATCTCCAAGGTCCTTATAATCCTTAAGATTTTATTTATATATTTCTCAAAATAATTGCTTTTAGTGTGCTTTTAACCATATTAAATGATTATATTCAGCATGCAGATATCACATCTTAATCATTTTAATATCCGTTTTCCTGTCCTGCTCTTCCATCTGGTCTCCTCCTTGTCTCAGGTCCCCTCAGCGTTCTAAGCAATCCACTACAATCTAAAGAGAGAAGCATTTACTTTTGTTATTCAAAATGAGAGAGAGGAAAAAAACTTTATATTTCTTCCAATATTGTTCAAATTTGATTAAAGTTGCCCATTTTTTTTACACATTTTAAGGCGGAAAATATAGCTATGTAAGAAGTGCAATCAAACATTATGGTGAATATTTAAATTTATAGATAGATAGTAAAAGAATTCATTAATCCTCTGAAATAATCTCTCTTGCTTGGAACACCCTTATTTTTGTCCCTTTCTGAAGCAGTCTGGCAGTCTTCTTTGGTGAGTGCCTTTGGTTACATTGTGGCCAACGTAATATCTTGAATCAATTCAAAACATTTACTTTCACACGGATTTGACTTTGGCGAGGAGTTTTATTATTTTTAACTAAGTGCACATTTTATTTAAAAATTGTGCAATTTAAAAATCATATGACAATAATTTCTGTTATAAATAATTATTCTGTTTTAAAATTTCAAGTTAGAATAAGAGTACATGGCCAGATATTTATTTGGATTTTATTTCTTGAATTTTTGAATTTCCTGATCATAGCCTTTCAACTTATTCAGACCTTCACGTACAGTTGGAAGACTGTGGTACATACCAGTGACTTTCACCTTTTAGACTTTTATCATTCAAACGCTGTCAGTTTCCAACACATTTGTTCAGGTTCTCACATTTTGTCTGTAGCTTTGGGATTTGCAAATCCTACTTTGGAGAACTAAGGACACTCAACTTTCAGTTGGGAACTTGTCTTTTCTCCTCCTCAAGCTCATTTAATTTTTATAACTTTTAAATCCTCTAAGAAAGATAGCCGTGATTTTTGAGCCAGACATGTACACAATAGTGAACAACATGAGACACCATTAAACAAGGTAAAAATTTCACTTTTCTTACAAATAGAGGTAACAAATGAAAAGATCAGTAATTTATTGTAATTGATTGATGCTGATTAGGACGCATTTTATTCATACTATCCATTAACCATTCTAAATTAGACATTCAGAACAATTACTGGAATTACGTACAGCATTAGAAGGGTTTTAACTAATCTATCTATCTATTTTCTGGTCATTGATCTTGGCAAAATAACTTATTATTGATTTTTATCACTACTCACATAAATTTTATTTCATTAGTGTGTTAAGTATTGATTTTGTATAAATAGTTTTTGTGGTAAATCACCCAGTAGACTGTCTTCTGAGACAAAATAATATCATGTTTATTATACTTTACTTGTTGTCGTTCGCATATTAGTTTCCAACATACAGTTTTTACCTTTATATTTTTTTAAAATTTAGAATATCTTACAGATAATTTTTTGAGAAACTCTTCTCCTGTGGTTTTTTTTTTTGGGGGGGGGGTTCACTTCAAAAAATATCAGATGTATAAAGAGGTGTCCTACAGAATAATGAACACTTTCTTTTATAATAGTTTATTTTCTAAGTCATTGTGCTTTGGGCAAGTAGTTTTGAGAACAAGATATATTGGATACCATATAGCAACAAATTCACTGTCTGACAGAGATGAATTAATAAAGATATAATACTGTGTTATAACTACGGTTATCAAATAGGATATTAGAATGATTTCATGATAGATATTAAGTATCATATGATATCTTTAAAAGTATTATCAATCTGATAATTACAGAAACTTGGCATTTGTAGAAAGAAATTAACTGAAGGCCTAAGCCTATATAAATCAGATGATAAAAAAACTTCCTATGACACACTAGGTAACAGTTTCCTCTATTTATAACCTTTACCTAGTAAATCCCTTATATATTAGTAACAAGCATATAACTTCTAATTTCTATCATTGAACAGTAGGTCAAAGGAAGCTATCTACTATTTTATGAGAAATTGGTTATGGTGATATGTAGAAATAGTCCATAAAGTCATGACTTTTTATCAATACATCTTGGTGGATTTATAAGTCTGTTAACAATAGCAGTATTATTAATATTTACAATAATCAATATTTAATTTTAATTTTGATCCATTGAAATATGATCTTCTATTGATATAAAGCTATGACAGTGGCCTTATTTTCTAGTATTATGGTAAAAAATATAAAAAAGAGAAACTGATAATTAAAGAATTTTAATAGAGAAATTAAGTGCAAAACTGTCCCTCTAATGTAAGCATGAGCACTATATAATTTGGAGGAAAGATAACAAAGGCTTTTAGAAATCTATGTGTTATAAAGAGAACATGGAATTTTTTTCTGGAGCTGTTGAAATAATTCAGCTTAGTGATTTGTTCTGAAATATCATATGAAGGACAGGTAGACTCTTGTGCATTTGAGACTGCTAAAGTTAATTGTGTGTTAAGAATAATTAAAGGGACAAGTATACAACCTTGAATAAAATGAAAGTTTAATAAAGTAGTTAGAAGTAAATGAGCAAGAAAGGAGAAGAAAAGAGTTTATGATATAATAGCTCAATCAGTATCTGCTATGCCATAACACAGAAGAAGAGTGCCCCAAGTTTTTGGAACTAGTTAATAAAGTCAGTATCACAGAAAATTGTAGCAAGATGAAAAAGTGGACTGTAGTAAATCAGTTTTATCGGATTCTACCTCCTTCAATCTCTCAACAAAAAAGGACCTATCAGTGCCAAAAGAAAGAAAGAAGCAAAAACAAACAAACAAAATCAAAAAAAGAAACCTTCCAGATATTTCCACAGCTGTATCTCTTTTGACTTAGAGTAAGTATAACTTACATAATAATCATAAATTACTAATAATGTTCTGTTCTACTGTTAGCACCCAGAAAGTAACTGATAAAATTACAATAGGTGCAAGAAAGTGAGTGGATGTACAGATATAATTTTATTTATTTAAGCACACTTCTAAAATGTTTTGAGTTTTACTAATTTCACTCTTCTCAGTCCTGAATTACTAAAGGTATGGATAATGACAACATCAATATCAACACTTGTAGAAATGAATTTTGGTTGATTCAGAGGTAATGTTTGATTATCCTGAGCCCACATGTGTGTACCTGAGTAAAGTTTTGGTGTGTGCTGTTGGTAATCAGATTGCTTATTAATTAACAGTAACTATTTAAATGTTCTGTCAATTCCCCAAATCGAGTAAGATTCAGGTTTTTTCATGTTTTATATGATAATTTTGATTTTTTCCCCCTGATTGTCAACAATCCACAAATGGTTAACTGGAGTTCTAACAGAATCAACTCTGCAGGAAAGTAAAGAGGGTATTTCAATAGAAATTGTTCAGAAAGAGGTGAGAGATCATGGAGTAATTCACAGGGACAAAGGGCAGTGGTTGCAGAAGTAGTATGAGTCCATGTGAAAATTGTTTTGTAATTGTGTCGCAATGCCTTTAAAATACACAAGTAGATAAGTTCTCTGGAAGAACCTGCACTTTCACTTAAAGTGGAGGGATGTTTTTCTATTCATTTTTTTTTCTTCTAAGGAGTTCAAGCCACATGAAAATACCCATGGTCTTTTTTTCCTAAAGAGACTGGTTATTTTTCCAGGTACCCATTTCTACATTGCACTGAGTTTAGTTGACTAATGCATGAATTCTCTAATGGGCAGAAGAAGCACAGTGTACTTAATTGCCATAATCTCCTTTGGGGTAATGAGGTTGGCTCAGGAATACAAATCAATAGCTGATAGGTGGTACATTTTAAGTATAAAATAAAACTGAGACATCTAATCCACACAGTACTTTTTAATCTGTTCTCTGATAGGTGCTGAGCATTTTTCTAAAAAATTTCATAGATATTGTAAATCCCACGGAAACTCAACGTCTCCTTTCATCAAACACAAGTTATAGAGTGCCTGAGGTTTTCAGAATTAGTGGAAATAATTTTATTTTCGTTGTTTACTACTGAAATATTTCTATTATTATTATACATTATTATTTTGATTATTTCAGTATGTTTACAGGATGTTCATTGATATTTTCCACTGATCTTGTTTATTTTGTCTGCCATATTTCTCTTTTAATTGTTGTATGTCTCGATTTTTAGGAGTAAAAAAGAAAAAGTAAAAGAAATAAAAACTTTCTGTATTATTACCTACATATATAGATAGCCAAATTTTTACTATATATGTACTGAGAAGGATTTTTCCATTTACCTGTAAAACAATGCAGATTTCTGTAATGGTAAAACATTACCCAAACCGTCACTCTACCTGCGAAATCCAGCATTTGGCTACGCCTCATTTATTCACAGTAGATATGCCAGTAGGCACGCATTTACATATGTACTACTCTATGATCTTGTCTGTTACTCTATTGCATCAAAGCTTCTGTTAGGCCTTTGAAAGTAAGTTTAAAGACTTTTCTAATACTCGCTTCAGAATCTGATCCCTGAACCTCAGAATTGACCTTCTTTTAAGCTAACTTATTCAGGTTTGCAGATTTCCTAGCATCCAGAAGCTGTAAATTCACAAGAAGTTTCTTATACTTTATTGTAACCTTATTCTCTCTTTTCCCCATTTTATTAGTTTGTATTTTTGATATGCAATGGTTACATTAAATTTGAGAATTTTGTGCACAAATATGTTGCCTCAACTTCACATTCTCTTTATCTCCACCTTTCTTGCCCTGTAACATCTCACCTCTTTCACTCTATTATTTATGTCTGCTTTGAATTTCTAATATTTCAGAAACCATGTGACATTTAGTCTTCTGAGTCTGATTCATTTCACTAAGCATAAGGGTCCCATGTCACATCAGAATTCCTACTAATTCTCAAATCTCTCTTGTCTTAATGGCAGAGTAGTACTCCACTCTGTGTGTGTGTGTGTGTGTGTGTGTGTGTGTGTGTGTGTGTGTGTGCATCTCACAATTTTCTGATCCATTGGCCCATTGATGGGAATTTTGGAATCTTCAATGATTTAGCTATTATCTATTATGCTGTTCTACACAAGAGAATACATATATTTCTATAATATGGTGCTTTTAACTCTTTAGGGAAAATATCCAGAAGAAATATCATAGGTCAAATGGAATATATATTTTCGTTGTTTTTGAGGAATCTGCACAATACTTTCCATAATGACCTACCAGTTTATAGTTCTACCAGCAATGTAAAAGAGTTTATTTCTCCCAGATATTCATCAATATCTACTGCTTTTTGCATTCTTGATTCCCTTTGGAGTAAGAGAGTATCTCATTGTTGTTTTGATTTGTATTTCTCTAGAGGCTAAAGATGTTGAATATTTTTTTCATGCATTTGTTAGCTATATGCACTTATTCCAAGAACTGTGCATTCATTTCAATTGCCCGTTTCTAATTGGGTCTTCACTTTTGAGTTTATTTTTCCTCAGTTCTTTGTATATTCTAGTTATTAGTTCCCTGTCCTAGAAGTTATTGGTAATTTTTCTCTTGTTTCGTTGGTTTCCATCTTCACACTCTTGACTCTGTTGTCCCTTTTTTCCCCTGTGCAGAAGTTTTTCATGTCATGTAATACCAGTTGTTAATTCTTATTGTCATTTCTTTTGCATCATGTGTTCTGTTGAGAATGTCTACGCTTATGTTTTCAAAAGTTTTAGCTATTTTGTCTTCTGAGAAGTTCAGTGTTTTTGTTTCAATATCAAAGTCTTGTGCTATTCTTCCAGCTTCTCAAATCATTAATTTTCAATGGTGGGATTTTAATTTTCAATCATTGAGCAATATTTATGTGTATATAATATGTTTCTTTTAATCTGAAACTTGTGTTTGCATTTTATTTAAATTTCTACTCATCCTTTTCAATGTTCAAATTTTTAAATGATTAAAATTAATTTAGATCATTATGCTAAAATTTCCTTGTTTTATTTATACCTATGAAATACATGTAAAATTAATTGAAGCTGGGTCTGGTGATTCAACTTGCAATCCCAGTCCTTTGTCAAGTTGAGACAGGAGGATCACAACTTTAAGCCTTGCTTAGATAACTTGGTGTTTAAGCAACATCCTAACACAAAATAAATATAAAAAATGGACTGGGGATATCAATCAGTGCGAATGCCCAGGCATCTTTTCCCAGTACCAGGAAAGCAAATACACAAAACAAGTAACTACATAAATAATAAAATTTAACAAGTGCAAAACTAATAATGTCATTTTAAATTTTGTTAAGATTTAAATCTTCTCATTAGAATACCATACATTAATATGCATTAACAACAAGATCCTTCTAATAAACAAAAACTTAGTTTCTCTTGAAGGAAATGAGTCTTTCATGGAATCTGAGGTCTACTTAATCCAGCCAGCCCACTAATCAGTAGATTATAACAAGCTCAAATAGAACTCCTCTTAGAACTGTCAGTGCCAAATTAGCTCTATTGGGATCATAATGAAAGATACAGAAAGTTCTTGGTAGTGGGCTAATTACTTTTCTCAACATGGGATAGTACAGTTATCATTGGAAACAATTAAGGTTAAAAATGTTCATTTGTAAGGTCCTGTTCCCACTTACATATATTTGCTATTTTTAAAACCCATATCTGAAATTTTGGGAAAACTAACATATTTATTTATGATAGAATATCTACATGAGAAAGTACATATATATATGTATTAGAAATATATAGTTATGGGAAATTAATATATATACACATATACATATTTATGTATACATGGGCAAGCAACATTTATTTATGAGAAAATTAAGCAAAATAGTAATCAACATCATAAATTATTTTAATATTCAAATGATCTCAATATTAAGTGAGGAAATGTCTTTAAAGATAAAATTCATCTGCTTTGTTTCCTTTTCCACTTTCTAAAGCTCAATTTGAAAGTTTGTTAGTCCTAGCATTTTCTTTTTCTTAGCCTTTAAGCTTAAAAGCGATGATTAAATGTGAGGTAATTCCAAGACAACAGATCTAAAGATCTAAAGATGTGTATAGGATTTAAAGATCTAGAGGGTATAGTATTCCATTGTGTATAAGTACCACAGTTTGTGTATCCACTGGTCTGTTGATGGGTATTTTGGTGACTTCTATATTTTAGCTATTGTTAGTTGTTCTGCTGTGAACATGGGTATACATGTACCTCTGTTATGTGTTGTTTTGATCTCTTTTGGGTATATTCCCAGGAGGGGTATTGCTGGATTGAAGGGGATATTTATTTCTAGTCTTTTCAGAGTTCTCCATACTGCTTTTTTATTAGTAGAAAGAGTTGTTAAGTATAGTTATTCTCTCAACAATTATTAACGTTTGAGTGTCCAGACTCCCACACATCTCTAACTAACTACCTCTGTACATGATTTTCCACACGCAATTGCACTCAAAAACAATCATATGCAGCCCCGAGACGTGATGGTTATTAAGCAGTGTCTTAATGCAGTTTCTCTCCTAGGAACCTTTCTCTTAGCGACAGAGCTTGTTCACACAAAAACACCTTTATGATTTTTCTTAGTGACATTGCTTTGTCCTTTGCTGTTTCAAAAAAAAATCCCTGGTTGATATGTTTATTAAATTTTGATTTTTTTTGTCCTTAAGTAAGCATGGCTTCTTTTTCACAAACAAACTTATACAAAAGAATTATACAAAGTAGAGTTCTGATAACTCTCATGCACTCTTGACAACAGTGATAAGCTTCTTCAGCTGAGTCACCTTCAGTACTCAAAGTGCGTGTTTTGTGAGTGCTTTCCTACCTGAAATGACAGAATTGTTTGCAGTAGTTCTAGCCAGTAGCAGAGTTTGAACTATACTGATTTAGTTACCAGTAGAGTGACTGCAGACAAAACTGAGTACTTTTCTAGAAATGAATTAATTGTTTTTTACTGTTATTTACAATTCTCCTCTTTCTGTTTTCTTTCTTTCTTTCTTTCTTTCTTTCTTTCTTTCTCTCTTTCTTTCTTTCTTTTGGCTTATCCCTGGCATAAGAATGGTTTATTAACATTGCTTTACCTCATAAATGTGCAGGTTTATTGTCTGGAAATTATGTAAGGAGTTTCAATACATTTTATAAAACATCTGTGTATGTGTGATATACAAAGGTTTTACAGGTAGCCCTAATCAATGCAGTGCATACCCCACATAAAATTATTCTTTTCCCTCAGTACATAACCTACCATTAATTTTATTAATGAGTTCAGTCTTCAAATAACAAAAATGTCCTTAGATAATGACAAAGGTCAAATACTCTGTGAGCTGGGCATTTGAAAATATTTTTGAAAGGTCAAGCTAATTTAAAACAGTAGGTTATTCCCTTTCAGCTACTTTGATACAAAAGTACTTGCACTACTGTTTATCCCGGTGCAGACTACATTTGTCAATAAAAACATGAAAAACAAAACAGTGACATTGACTGCCAGAGGTCAATACTGAAATAACTTCTAGTAGGTCTATAATAAAATTAGCTATATACTAAGACTTTAGTAAATACTGATAGACAGTATTTGTCAAATGCCTCTTGGAACATCTACTACTTTTGCACGACAATTTTCACTGCGGTGATAATTTGAATTTCTACAGTCACGTGGCATTGCTGAGAATGTAATGCAACTATTGTCATTCACGTAGAGTGGTATATTTCAAGCAGGATGGCGTGGTTTCTACCATCTAAACACTTCAGAATTGAATGAAACTAGCAGAGCATCTTAAAATAATTCGAAGTCAGTGTCAAATATTATCATATAAATATCATATAAATTAACACTATAAATTCAACTGGAGTATATTAAGCAAACTATTGATGATAATTTACTTGACCAAATATTTATCATAAAATTCCCCTAAAATAATGATTTATGAAGCTACCCTAAATGTAGGTTAATTCATGTAAGCTTAATCAAAGAAATATTTTTTGATTAACAGCTTTGCATAAATTTCAAGGTATAAGTATATATACATAAAGACATATTCATATACTTTACTTTTTTGAAATTTTGGTTGGAATAGATCATGTAAGAATATAGGAATGAAGACAATAGATTTTAAATCTTTTATTTTCTTTTTAGAGATACCTTATTGAGGGCACATTTCCCCTGTTTTCCCCAATTTTTATTAGTGTATATGTGTGACACACAATGGTCACATTAATCTTGAGATATTTCTGAACATGTATACCTCATCAACCTCACAGTCCCTTTCTCCCCTTGGTGCGTGTCCTCCGTCTTTTCCTTTGCCTCCTTTCCTACACAGCTTTCAGCGGAATCTTACCTCTTGTTCTTACTCTCTTTTTGAAAGACTATAGCGTAATCATGTATTTTGAAGTAGATGTGAAAAATTCCTGTTCAAATTTCTTCCTGGCGATGCTATCCGGAGTCACCCGGGTTACATTTCCAGTCCCTGAAAGTGTGATGAATAGGAAATGGAGTGATTTAAAGCTATACATCACTTAGAAAATGCACAGAGAGGAATCAAAAAGCTGTGAGAGCTCTGTTACTGATAATATGCTTAGGGTTCCATCAGACTTTTACAAAGAGTTAATAGAGTGAAAGATGGCACAGCTTAACAATACCAGAGATAATGCTCCTTTCCCATAAGTTCTATATAACCTATCGCATCAGCATAGTCCTTAACAAAAGAGCAAATGAGATTTTTTTTTTCTTTCTTTCTAGGAGTTGCTTAATCCACAGACCAGGACAAGAAAGAGAATGAGTGTCACTGTGCATTATTCAAAGAAAGGACAGGAGGGGACAGGGGGGTCAGAGAATATCTTAGGCAGGCTAGGGCTAGTCGATCTTGGGAATTTTTGCCAACATGTTTTAGCATAGCCTCAGTTCCTGTTCCATAAATCTCTTGAAGGTTACAGAGACTTTGGCAAATTTATTCCGACAGTCTCCTGACATAATTCTCATTTTAGTTTTGTTGCCATGCCACAGTAGCATGGATGGGAGGTAAAATTAAACTTCTTACAGCCAATGACCTGAGTTTAGAACCAGCCTGGACTATAGAGAGGGATCTTGTCTCAAAATAAAACCAAAATCAAAACAAAACAAAAAGTCAATCTTTAGAGATTCTCAGGGCCTGTAGATTACTTTCTTTAGAAGAGAGAATGCCTCACACTGCAGGGCTGAGACCCCATGTGGTAAGGAATTATTAGGATAAAGAGAAGGTGTGGTGATGCTTTAGACATGAATTCACACGGAGCAAATTCCACAAAGAAGCTGATTTTGAGAAAAAGATTATTAGTCATCAACAAAGCACATGCACTGGAATCCTTGAAGTAAGCAACTTTACAATGGTTTAGTGTACCTAGTCTTGGGATAGGTAAAGAAAGGACCTGGATAGAGTACTGGAAGACACACTGTCACAGTACATCAGCGCATTAAAGTCTAGAAGGCAGAGCTTAAATAAGAATTATAACCAATTTATGGATTATTAATAAAAGAAGCTGCATATTAAGTAATTCCTTGACTTTACAAATATGACTGGGGGTATTAAGAAGAAAGTATTGCAGACCTCCATAGTTTTATAAACCCTTGCATTTTTGTACATTTATATGACTTACTTATAGTGGATGGTCATTGGGTCTTGTCACCTTTAAGTAGGCTTTGCCAACTTCAATAGACTAGGAAACAACCATGTAATTCACAGGACAGAGTTTTGGATATGTCTAGGATGACTGACAGGCATCCCACAAAAGTGAAAAGAAGACTCCCCTGGATTGTGGATAGTAACAGCTAACAGAGTGGTAGTTTGAAAGGACTAAAAAGCAAAGAAGAAAGTAAGTTTCACTCAGTCTGTAAGAACTCCAGTTTTCTCCATAGCTTCTAGACAGCCAGCTGCTAAGCAGCTAGCCGTGCCTCTGGATCTCCCACATGAAGATGTCATTTTAGGCTCTTTTAAAAAATCTAATACAGGCAATTTGTGGAAGCTTCATTTCTGACTGTGCAAGCTAATCTAACAAGCACACATTTCTATTGGTGTATACATGTGATATTCAGGGGTTACATTGTACTTGAGGACTTTGTGGACATGCGCATTACAACATCATGATAATTCCTTTCCTTCTTCCTTTTGACTCCCTGAGCCCTTCTCTCTCTTCTCCCTGACTCCATTGTTTCACCGATTTTATTCTATAAGTTGCCTGCTTTCCAGTTTTATTATATTAGAGAAATCATGTGATATTTAACTTTCTGAATCTGACACATTTCCCTAAGCACGATAATGTCAAGTTGCATCCGTTTACCTACCAATAACTTAAATCTATCTGTTTTTATGAAGAATAGTATTTAATTTTGTACAAATACCACATTTTTGTATCCATTAGTCTGTTCATGGATACTTCCCCATTTTCCATCATTCAGCTATTGTTAGTTGTGCTCCTATACACATGGGTGCTACTGTATGATTTTAAATTAAAAATACAATTTCAGCTGTCTTACAATTTTTGGGGTATATACTCTATATAGATATTCTGAAGATTTTTTAAAAATCTCAAAATAAAGATATTAAAATAAGAATAAGACAACAATCCCAAATTGGAATTTACATGACTTCCTATCTCGGGAATGATTCAATATTCTTTCATTTTTCTACCTTAACTCCACCACTGCTCATTAAACCATAAAGTCAAATTATGCTTGAAGATGACTGCTGGCTTCTAGTGTATGCTCATCGCTCCTAAACTTTCCTTAAATTGCCTTTTTCAAAATCAAATGCAATCTTCCCCTCTGTATATCATTAACTAAAATCTATCTTATTTGGTGTCATGATTTGGGTCTGGAGTGTTCCCCAAAAGAATCATGAATTTCTATGTTGTGGAATAGTTATAAAATAATGTATTGTTAGGAGGTGGGGCCTGTTCAGCAGGGGCGGATCATTGGGTGTAATCTAAAGGAATAGACAAGTATGTGTGAGCTCTGTCTTTCCTCCCGCACTTGGCTTTCTGTTTGCCATGATGTGAAGAGCTTTTCCCTGACTAGATCTCCAAAATGTGCATCCATGATTGCTGGCTATCCATGAATGGATTGTGTGACACTTTATGATACTATGAGATCAAGTAAATCTTTCATTTTCAGGTCGTGGATGTTGAGTATTCTGTCCCAGAAATGTTTACCTCATGCTATAGCGTGTTGGAAGTGTTTAGCTTTGATTTTGACAGAAGCTCACAACTAAGAGTTTGCTTTGAGACTCAGGGGAGACTTTGGACTTGAACTTTTTAGCAGTGCTGGAGCTGCTAAGGCTTCAGCAACTCTTAGAAAAGGACCAAATGTATTTTGCATAAGAAGGAGGTCATGAGTTTTTTTGGGGTCAAGGTTAGATTTGGATCTGGAGTGTTCCCCAGAAGCCTCATAAATTTGGATCTTGGGAACTAACTATGAAACCTTATGCTGTTAAGGGACAAGGCCTAGTAAGAAGGGGCAGATCACTAGGGCAAGACCAGCAAGAGTATTTGTTAGCTCCATCCTTCTTCCTTCATTTGACTGTCATACTACAGAGAGTGTTTGGTCTGACGAGACAGCCACTATGAATCTCCACTATTGCTGGCTGACAATGAGTGGACTTTGTAAGACTTTCTAGAACTCTGAACTAAAATAAAATTTTCCTTAAAGTTGTGTGTTTTGAGTATTCTGTTTCAGCAATGAATAAGAAAGTAGGACATGTGGCCTCATAAAACTGAAAGTGTACTGGGGAAATGATTTTGAGCTTGAAAATTCTGATAAATTTAATACACCTTTGTAAGGTAGGAGAGGATAGATGTAGCAAGCTCTGAAAAGATTCCATGGTTATTAGTCTGCATTAAAATTTCAGATTATTTCATTATTCTTACTGAAATGAGAAGGTATTAGCTAGGAACAACCATTCTTAAATTTATTGACATATAGATATGTTTACATATGATAATGTGCACAATTTCACTGTGGGAGGCAATTTTTATTTGCATTTTCTCTGCTTAGACAGTAGTTTTAAAATATATGCCTTTGTGTCATAACCAAATAATATTACATTCACATAATCATCATCACTTCAAGATTATGCACGGAAAGTTACAAACTGTATTTTATAGTTTTATGTTAGTCAGCTGTTGCTGTATTACTAACATTCACAAAATATTTGTGGTGTAAAAACACTTCACACAGACACACACACACACACACACACACACACACACACACACACAGTCAAGCACCTGTGAATCCCCTAAGGCACCTAGTCTGACCTAAGCTGGCCTGAATGAATCATCTACCCATTGGCTAAGCTAGTGTGAGAGCCACAAATTAGTTTTTCAATTGCTTGACAGTGAACAAAATGAACAAGCCTTATACTCGAAGTCCTTGGTTGTGTCAAATCTATTAATATCCCACTGGACAAACTAAATGACAGAGCCCAAAGTCAAGAGTCAGGGAAACACATTCCTTTATGACAGACCCTATAAAATCACAAGAAAGGGGGCAAGGCTACAAGGAAAAGTAAAGAACTAGGGTTGGTAGTTCAACCTACCACAGTGCAAATCTTAAAGACTAATTTATGGTCTGACAACAGTTAACCTCTTTGACTATATATAAAGTGAATAAAGAAAGAAATGCATTTTAAAGTAGCATGCTATTCAGACTTCTGGATCATACCTCTTTCAAAATGTTTTTTCCCCATTTTATTGATATGTATAAGTGCAAAATTTAAGGTTTGCAATGAAGTTGAGCATTTTGTGCACATACATATCTTGTCAAGATTCAGTTTTGTTCTTAGAATGATCACTATTAACATACACTATTTTCCTGCTAGGTTTGATTTCAGTGCTGGGAATAGAACTTAAAACGTTACACATGCTAAACAAGTACTTAAACATCGAGTTACACTTCAGGTCTTCCATTATGTTTATAGTAGAAATTTGTTCATAATTTTTCATTTGAATCCTCTCCATCACAGATCACACTACTTTACCACCATTCTATTGAAGTCTTTTGCTGTGCAAGAAAGACCAATACAGCTAAATGAAGATTTAAGACTGATATAAATGAAGAGACATCACAGCTGCAACTTCCGAGGAAAATTGTTAACATTATATAAACTTGCATATATAAAACATTAAAAAATACATGGCAATAACAATTTATGGTTATTATTATCAAGTATTTATTGAGCAAGTTTTTCTTCCAAATCAATGTTTTAATAACGATTGGGTATTGAGTACAAAAAGCTTAGATATTGTACTTTTTAAAATGTCGACAATAAGACTCTGTGCTTCTCCCATTACAAGTCAAATGACATGGGCAAGTGAGTCAGTTCCTGTGACAAAATTTTATTTTTTGCATAATGCGGATGTCATTTACAATGTGATAACATCTGAAACACCCAGCAGTGGGCTTGATTATATTAGGCTAAAGTAAATATTATTTTCTTTCTTTTTTTTTTCTTTTTGTGCCCCTCTTTATCCTGCAAAGTCAGGCTAGGAAATAAAAGCCCAGAAGAGGCATGTCACTTCCTCCTCTGGCCCAGTAGTTTTCCACATTCACTGTCTCTTTGCAGAGCAGAAATTATTTTTGTTTGCTTGTTTGTTTTATTTTCATGTTCTAATTCAAGCATCAGAAAGCAGAGTCGAGAACTGAGAGCAAAGTCTAGTAAAAGACACTTTCTCCTCTCTGTCCCTTGGTTTTGGCCTGTTTTTCTTATCTTCTTTTTATTTTTTCCTCTTGTTCATTCTCCTCTTCTTCCCTCCTCCAAGAATTAACCTTATGGCTTGAAAAGAGCTATTTTAAAAGAGTAGGAGGTCGAAAAGGTCTTTTAATGTCATAGACAAATGTACAAATGTATATATGTGTGAATTCTGTGAAATCTATATGAAAGTTAAAAAAATGCATTGTTCCAGACACTTCACCTGTTCTTGTTCACATGACTAAGGTGTCAAAATGACAGGGCTAATAGCAAGTCTAATATTTGAAACCAACATTTTCCTTCTTTAGTTTTCATGGTTAGATTTTCCTGTCTCATACATCTCAGTTCACGTGACTATGTGGACATAAATAATGCAAAAACTGATACTTGAATCAGAGATGCCTTGAAGAATATGAGAATTCTGATACATAGATAGGTAGGAGAATGGGCAGTTTGATCACTGAAGATTTGTAAGTAAGTTTGGGATAAGGAAGAAAACGTGACAAACACAATGCAACAAGATTAATAGGCTGAAAAAAATTTAAAATGATTCTAGTATTAATGATTACAAATTTTATGAAAGAGAAAAAAGTTCATTTTTTATAATATATGCACTAAGAACTTTTAACAAGCTATCTTCTGTATTTCCCATAATTTAGCTTGGAAGTTAGTGAAAATATACATAGCAATAAAAATTTTTATTAATGTATCTTTGTTAGGTGAGCGAACTGTTCATTAACTGCTGAGTTGTTGATAAATTCAAGAATACACTAGGTTGTCAGCATGGGAGGATTAATATTAGCTCGTTTATGTCCTGGAAATAGGATAACATGTATTGAGAATCATGAATATAAAAATAAAACTGCAACCATCAGAGAAAAAAAAATTACTTCACTCTTTTGTAGTTGTTTTTGAAAGATTTTGAAAACATGAGTATTACAAGAAGTTTATTAAGTGCATCAATAAATTACCCACAAATTACAAACATAACATTCAAAAATTATTAATATAGGTGTTTATGTTGGTGAGCAAGGAGTATAAATTTATATCTATCATGTACAGAAGTCCTCAAATAATAGTTCAAATGTTCCCTTTTATATTTGCATGTCACCATGGAACTATGAATTTCAGCCATATTGTTGTTATGTAGGATTAGAACAAGTCCTGAGAATTATTGATTCAAAGTAGAAAATACAAGATGGAAAATTATATCTTGCCAAGGTTGGGATGGAAGGGGGGCATGGAGGGAGGAAGAGAGTGAACAGCAGTAGAAGAAGCAGCACGTGATGGGAAAGATGAAACCACCTCGATTACACTGAGTGTGGGGAAGAAGACGGCACAGATGGTGATAATCATAAACATTTAATCTCTTAGTCTAATTTTTACATGTTAAATATAGTTTCCATTTCTACCTTTTTCTTATTAAAATTTTCAATGAATAATGGATCTTAATAATTATAACTTAGTTTTCTTTATCCAGCTTAATATTTAATAGGATTATGTTCATGTTACAAATAGCAATAGACTTTTGTAGAACCTAATTGTATTAGGGATTGAAAAAAATACTAGTAAAATAAGATTCTAATAGAATATTCAAAAATCAGCTCTAATATTGGTGATTCTCTAGCTGTGCAACATATCTGTATACACATATAATCCTCAACTTTTAACTTGTTTGAATATTATGATGCTATTTAATGATCACAGAACAGGGCACCACAGAGTTTCAAACTATTTTTAGCCAATATATAAGACCAAAGAGAGAGAGAGAGAGAGAGAGAGAGAGAGAGAGAGAGAGAGAGAAGAGATAGTGAAGAGTCAAGTAGAATACATTAGACATTGTTTAACGTTCCTGCACCAAAGCATTGACCCAGAAGCTAATTATCAAGTCTTCCTAATCATAACCTCAGGCAATAAACAAAAACTTATTTCACTACACAGCAGCATGAGAGCCCTTACCTCACGAAGGAACTTCATCTAGTTGCAACACGACTGAATTCAGGTACTTAGCAAGAGCATCTTCCTAGCACCGATGCTCAATCCAACCTCTCTTGTACCCTTGCTTGTCTCTTTCACCCCCATAGTGGTCCTTCTCTCTGCCCTGGGATCCATAAAATTCTGGTCACTGAGCGTCAGTTTGGTTTACTGTTTATATCTCTCTACCTCAGTACAATCTTATAAATTTTTAGAGACAATTTACAGTAACAGAAGGTATTTTAGTTTCTATGAGAAACATAAAGCACACGTCAAGCTATCAATTGATTGCAGTCAATGATGGCTTTGTTGCTTTTTCCTCATTAGAAATTTCCTGCTGTTTTGGGAAACTGTTATTACAAATGCCCATGACTGCTTACTCTATGAAAATGTCTACCTGAAGGCTTTCTCGAAGTGAAAGAGCTTGGTCAATTTTACTGGACCTAGGGTAGAAGTTCCTCCTGCCCCCACGGAGTAACAATTCTGAGGCATGTTTTATTTGGTCCTTTAAAAGGTCTCCAATGGAGCTTAGATGGTCATCAGCATTAGTGACTTACTGAATTTTCTCCTGTAGCTACACATTGTCCCCATTCTTCTTCTGAACTTCTTGGAATAACCTCTCAAACTTTTTCAAGGACTTTAAAGAGGTAGTTTACTTTCGTAATCATTTTCCCATTTAATTAACCAGTGTTCTTGTCAATTCTATTTTGAGGGGACATTGTGACAGGAGATTGATATCGAAAGTGCCTGTGGAAAGTGCAAGCGCAGAAGTTTTCAGAATGTCTTGATTGAATGAGCAAAACTCACGTATGGAAAGCTCCCGTTTTTGAATGGGCAAGAACTAAGAGATGACATTCCAGAGGACTTGGGAAAACTAGCCTGCGCTTCAGTCTCAATGGTTCAATGCTTGTTATAGAGATGGGTGAAATATGAAATCTGGAGAAAGTCACCATGGGAAAATTATCTAAGATTTTTGGGGAAAGTCAGAATTATTACTATTCAAAAGCTGCTTACAGCATGGTCCTTGGCTCTGATAGAGAGTAAATACCCAATCACTAACAATGAGATAGATGTAAGGTATTATCTGATCCACAACAAACTTAAGTAGAAATTCATTGAATGATAGAAATGGTATATTTGGTATATCAGGCGTGAGAAGTTCCGGAGGTATAGTCAAGTCACATAAATATTTCCATAAAACTCGTGCAAACAAAATCTCTTATTTCTTACTCTCTACTGCAAATCATATCATAATTACTTATGTCCAGATATATTAACTCTTACTTAGTTTATGTCATCAACTTGAGTTTAGGTGGTAAAATTATTGCTGGTTATAAAATATTAATTTATTGCTGAGGGAAGAGATGAGGTAATATTCAAGTTACTAGTGTTTGGAATAACATTTTTTATGAGATAAGGGCATTTATGGTATGTGGACAGTTGAAAATATCTTTATGGATTTAAGTTTAAAGGTCTGGTAGGAAGAAAATTGGAAACCAGGAGCTAGAAACCTATGAGAATTGAAAACTAAGGACCAGAGACCTATCAAGGAGCATGGAAATTGGCTACAAAATATGTAACCCTCTGTGACTCATGTAAATGTTCAATGGTTGAAAAACAGTAAATCAGAAGAATGTAATAGCTCATTTATTTTGAATTCTGGTCAGTGATTCTGAAAGAACAAACAGTAATAGTTTCACTTGAAATACAGCAGTGGCTGGTTTCCTATAGTTACCTGTCCTTTTCAGGTTAACACACTAGACTATTACATTTGAGGCATAGAAAAGTCATGCTTAGAATTTTGGTAGTGATTATCCTGAGGATATCAAGGTACAATATTAATACAAAAGAATATGTCTATAACCCATGAGTTCTGTTGGGTACCTTGTGATGACTCCATGCACAGGGAACAACAGACAGACTATGATAGCAATCAAGACCCGATTAAAGCAGATCACCTAGGACTCAGGCCAACAGCCAATCCTATGTAGAAGATCTATGCTAGCCCACTTAGAAAAGTAATTTTGACAGGAAGCAGTATTGGCCAAATCTAAGAGGAAGTTTAAAAAGTCATGAAAAAAATGAATACCAGTTATGTTATATTGATGGAATTGATTTGAATGTTAGTTTCACTCATTCTTATTTTTGTAGAGATCATGATCTTGTATGATCTTAATAATCAGTGAAAGGAGAGTAAATTTAATGACCTATGAGTCATAAACAATGAGCTTGTAGACTCCAGCTGATGCATTCAGTGGTCCACTCAAATTTGCTTATCCCATTCCAGAGGATAACCGCAATCATGGCTGAGTTTTCTTGGGTATCAGTGGTCTTTCTCACTATTTACTTGCATTCTTTCCTCTAATAGCTTCCTTTGGATGCATGATCAGTGTCAACTTATCAACCTATCCTTAGAAAAGTTTGTCAAATGTCAGTGGTGGCAACTCTCCTCTAATGAGGATGAATGTTAGTGAATAATTATCTCACTAACTCATTCCTCAGGGTCAGGATTTTGAGATGCAATAAGTATAGTGTCTGAGTAGTGTTGACTAATGGTTATTCATAATAGTTACTGGCTTTCAACGTTCCATGTTTAGATTGTTCTCCTTTTCTTACTTCAATTCCCTTCCAGAGTACTTTTGAAATAAACTCAGCAAAAAAGTAAATCATTTGTTTGTATACCACTTTGGGAGACAAAATTCAAGACAGCATCATCATACAGTTGGCTATGAGATTACTTTTTCCAGCATAAGTTTAAATAACAGAAATATATCTTTGTCAAATAAGACATATTCCTTTTAATATAAATGACATGTTTATTATTTAAGGCACAAGACTTAAGGACTTAATGAATGAACACCCAGGTATACTAAAGAATGGTTATCAGAGCCAGATTCAAGTTTAATTACTACACAAGTACTGACAAAATCGGAAGTCTTGAAGAGATTAAGCATTTTAAATACATCTGGAAATGGGAGCTTTATAAAATGGCTTCTTTTAAGGCTAGAGGTAGAACTTTGAGGTCAGAGTACCAACTTTACATCAAAAGAACATGTTCTTTGAGTTACACTTTGAAGGTTTTGTTAAATTTCCATTGGACACGAAGACAGCTCAGTGGAGGGAAAGTAACAGTCATTTCATAGTGAATAGAAAGGAGAACCGCTTCCCCGGGGGATGACAGCCACAAATTAAATACTTTGGCTTTTGCTACTTGTATGTCTGCTTTTATTATCTGACCCTTGTTCATGATTCAGTTCTGCCCACAGTTCAGGATCAAGCATACTCCTAGTCTGAATGATTTTAAAACACCTCAATTAATTTGCACAGGATGGCCAGTACAAAGCACACTTACTGCAAGGCTTTTGTCCAAGAATGGTTGAATTCTGCCTCATTGCTGTGTCATCCTGCTAACCAAAACATGAAGGCTACTCTCCTAGTTATTAATGACTCCTGAGGTAAAGCCCTTTGCTCCTCTCAGTTCTTTTTCACGGATGTCCTGGTGCTGTCTGTCTACCCTCTAGCTTACAATTTGCATTTACTATTTCAATCTTATCCTAGTTCTTCTACGTTTCAAGAAGTGATCATTAATCTTGTCTGTCTGTAAGCCCACAATAGAGGTTCATGTATATAGTTGGTCTTAACCAGTTTCCATTATAATTTCAATCACAGTTACGTCTTGCTGAGTCACCTATCATCAGTCCATAGGTTGGACAGCAGTGGACCCTTGGGAAGGGGAAATTGACCTCCACATACCTTGCCAAGGCTATGAGTTCTCATTTTGTTCCTGGGTCCAAGGTTTATGTAGTCTTTACTGCTCTTGCCCACCATGTGATAGCCAATTCATCCTAGTTTCAGTCTTAACAAAGGCTGTTTATGAGTCATCGTCTGATGGGAGAGAGGAATGTTGGCCAATATATTTGGAAAAATTATAATTTATACATTTCTGATTTTAACATGTACTACTTAGTGATCCTATGATCATACCCACTCCATCAAGCAAGTCATCATGAGAACTTTTTTTTTACATGTTGAATTTGGAAGAAATATTTTAGAAAACTTCATGATGGTCTCACAGCCCCACAACTTATCTCTGAGAATTCAAACACAGAATGCTTAATTGGGTAACCCATTAGCTTCCACCTCATGTCAGAGGTATGCTAGACTAACACCAACACAGGAAAGAAATGTCAAGTGTCAGTTTGAGACAAGGTTATGACTTTTCTGTAAAGTACCTAGCATTATTGTCGCTAATGGAGTTTATGGTTAATGCGTGGGTTCCAGGTGAGCCCTACACTACTCTGAAGTGAAATTTGAGATATTGGTAAGGTGTCAGGCTCTTAGAAACTAAACTCACCGGAAACTGCAGTCTTTGTTGGACAGCCTGCCCTCCTGCTAATCATCAGTAAACACACACACCTGTCTTCAACTGAGTCCTGCCCAGGAGAATTACCTATCCCAGTTCCATGGAATTACATGCTACATATGTGATAGTGCTATATTCTGAAAAGAAAAAAACTGGAGTCTTGGTGTCTTGGTGGTACATGAACGTATGATTTAAATAGGATGATCATGCTATGAGGCTATATCTAGTAGGTTATCAGAGTAAGTTTCAGACTTTCAGCTAAACAATAGGCCTTCCCACCCTTTTTGTTTCACAAGGGCATATTATATTCTTGTCTCTTCTGGTAGGGCCAGCTTTTCCCTCCTTTGCCACTGTGCTCAGTGAATCGAAGCTGTAGAGATGATCTCAACAATTAGCATTGATTTTTTCATATCTGTACTTTATAATCCACCACCTCATCACATATAAATGTGTTTCAGCCTATAGTATGACACAACCATCAGCTATTTTATGAAAGACCTGATATAAACATATAAGTCATATTTGCCATAAAAATATTAGAGCTCAGAAAAGGATGCAAACTTCTGTTGAGTTTTTCTATAATGTAGTCAGTAACTGTGGAAGGATTGAGTTGTCTCCAGCATGGGGGCTTGAGGCCAGGTACATAGATGGCTGAGACTCTCTGAGACTCTCTGATTTTTTTTTTTTTTTTTTTTTTTGAGACAGGGTCTGGCTCTGAAGCCAAGGCTGGTCCTGAACTCACTATGAAGACCAGGCCAGTCTTGGACTCTTGCTAGTCCTCCTGCCTCAGTCTCCCAAGTGCCGGAATCACAGGCATGAACCCCCAGGCTCAGTTTATGGCATGATGAATAATTGAGCCCAGGGCCTTGTGATTACTTTAACCATTGTGCCATTCCTCCAGCCCCTGGAGGAATTTTCATTTGTTTGTTTGTTTGGTTCACTGATTATGGGGATGAAGCCCAGGGTGAGTTATATCCCTAGCCCTTATTTTAAGAAAATTTTTGATTTTGAGAGAGTATAAGTTGCTTATTTGTCCAGAAGGAGGATTGAAATGCTATGTCTTCTACCTCACTCTTCCAGAAAGCTAGAATTAAAGAAATGCACCATTGGGTCCTGTTTCTCAGGCTTAGAGCCCAAATAATAGAAAATTAAGTTTAGAAAAATTTTGTTATTCAAAGATTTATATGTTATCTTGAGAGAATCAAGATTTTTTTGGTCTTACTGTAGAAATGTGTTTATTATAGCTCTTTTATACCCTTGGAGTTACTTAAATGGCAAGAACTCAGGAAAAAAAAGACAAAAATAATTAATATCTTAGTTGTCTCCTCAACAATACAGGAAGGAAGTCTAACTATAAAATACAATTAAAATTGTCTGTAGGAAGCATATCAAGTTTGAAGTTTGGAAAATATAAGTTAGTTACATAAAGAGTGAAAAGATGCTATATATGAAAAGGAAACATTTTGGCAGATAAAATCGCTCACAAGAAGGTACAGAGGACAGGAAACATGATTCATCCTGGAAATCGAAGATAATCTCAATGTTATACACATAGAAAATCTATTTAAATGGTTCTGACTTAGTCAAAAGACTGTTGGGTGATGTTATGGCTTAGATCTGGAATGTCCATCAAAAGCCTCATATATTTCAATGTGATGGAATACCTAAGGAACCATGTGCTGTTAAGAGACAAGACCTTGTTGGAAATGGTAAGATATTGGAACTAGACCAGAAGGGTAGATTGTTTATTCAGAAATTTGTACCAGAGAAGTGAAGTCATTGTTATGACTTTATCTGATGGTGTTGTATAAAAGATGTTGGAAATAGTTTGCCAGATGAGTTTGGAAAGGTTTGAAGATGCCACCTAGCGTGCTCTACGAATGCTGTGAGCCAAGCTCAATATATGATTCTGGTAAGAGATCCAAGGATCAGAGTGCTAACAGAAGTATGGATTGTATAGGACAAGCTAAGGAGTTTTCAGATAAGAAGAAGGATTTGATTGGCAATTGGTCTAGAAACCATGTATGCGATGCTCTGCAAAAGAAGTGTGTCAAAATTTTACCCCTTTCCTGAGATGTTGACTAAAATTGAGAGTAAGAGTGATGATCTACTTAATTTGGTGGAGTACAGTTCAAGGCAGCCCAAGGTTCAGGCTGTCACATGAGTATTGCTTGGATTTTTTTGCCAGCTATGCACTGAAACACAGGAATAACAGGAGGATAAAAGATGTAAAATATTTGCTGTTTTACAAGACTGGAAGGGGTTATGAAAGTAAGACAGAAGAGTACGTATTTGTTAAAGAGATTACTCTTAAAATAAATTGCAATGATTCACTTTCTTCTTCTTCTTTTTTTTTCTTTGTGTTCTTTATGGTCTTTCTGTTCCGGCTCCATCATATTGTCTTCTAAGTTTGATAATCTATTTTGAAATTGTTCGAGATCATTGCTTATTGTGACCTGTGTATTTTTCACTTCCTGGATATCTGTATTTATTTTTTTTTTATGTCTCTATTGTGTTCTTCTCTCACCTCTTGTATTGCCTTCATTATCTTCTGGTTCATTTCATCTTTGATCACCTCTACTTGGTGAAACATCGAATGGTCTCTCTGATATGAAAGACCCAGATCACAACTATATCATGGAACTTAAAACAAAAAACAAAGTGAAACAAGGGGGTAGGGTGGGAAGGGAAGGAGGGGTGGGTTAGGGGAGAGACAAAAGGAAAGTGGGAAAGTTCTTGTCACCTTGACAAGATACATATGTGCATAACGTGCTCAACTTCATTGTAAACCTTACATTTTGCACTTATACATATCAATAAAATGGGGAAAATAAATTGCATATTTGGAATCATAGAAAATATGCTTTGAAACTCTCTCAGAAATTAGAAAGACCTTACCTTTTAACAATTAAAAGATGGAAAGATAGAAGACTTTGTTTTGAAGAGACGAGACATCTAGGTTATCCTGCAGGGCAACTCAGTAAAGTGAATTTCCAAGGATTTCAGCCTTGTAAGGACTCAGAGGTATTCATTGCATTTGTTTAAGAGGGCCAAAAACTGTTCACACCTTGGTGCCACCTATGTAATACCAGTTTCACAGGCATACAGATTGTAAAAGTTGTGGGATCATAGAGGTTCCCAAACCGAGTTCAGAAGAAGGCCACAGAGGCTATACAGTGAGCTCCTGGGGGGAGCAGGGCAGTTCATGAAGTTGTGAAGGAAAAGTCTAAGGTGCAGTGGGAACCCTAGACATTTGGAGATGCCAGAAAGATGCATTGTCTCCTCTGGAAGGCTACTGGCTGTGAGCAGTACCAGCCCAAAAGAAAAGTCTAAGAGATTGCAACCAGAGGCAGTATGGTAGAAACAGTGTCACCCAATATCTTTGGAGCTCAGTCTTGCCAGAGCTTACCCCATGTGCTGAACTACAGGATAGGGCTACAGGATTGCTACCCAGGGTTTAGAAATTCTCTCTTCTGGTTTCTTTCTATCTTTCTATTCTTCCATTTTTTAAATAGGAATGTTTACCCTGTGCCATTGTAGGTTGAAAGTGCTTAATTTTTCTTTGATTTTTCAAACAGGCCTAATGCTGAGACTTTTTCTTGAGTCTCAGGGGAAACTTAGGCCTTGGAACTATTTAGCAGTCTTTCCTTCCTTAATATGTGGATGTGTGGAATTCTGTCTCAGAGCAAAACAGGATAGTTGCTTTTAATTCCTTCTATTTCTCCATTGTTTAGTTAAAAAGTTATTTTAGACATTGAGATCAGGCCTATTTCAGCTGAGCAGCGACTACAAATTAAATGGATCTCGTAAAGCACAGGGATGGTTTAACGTATCAAAGAACAGTAGGAAACCAGCAAGGCAGGAAGTACAGAACAGGAATGAAAACTGAGAAAAAGATTTCCGTCCTGGGTGGAAATACAACATAACATGTATGGGAGGCCTGCTGGACATAGCAATTTTTAAAATAATTAAGCCTACAAGTCAAACTCTTAGCAGAGTCAGGCTTGACCTGTTTATGCGACTTAATGAAGTTCAGGTACGGGCTTGGTCTCAATTGACTCATCAATTCCTAGGACTCCCATCACAGCGGGAAGCAGTTACAGCTTCAGGTGAGAGTACGACCTCTGAAAATTGAACCGCGGACTTGCTGCTGATATTATTGTTCTTGTAATGGCACCAATGGTCTCTAATTCCCTAAATAGAAACCTTTTTTGAATGCACTTTTGCTTTCCATATGTATATGCCATTATGACACTATTTTCCTTTATTACAATTAAATGATGTCAGAACTGAGTATCAATATTCCAACTAGAAAAAATGCATTAATTATTACTTATAGTTCATTTACCTTAATATATTGGAAGAAATACAAACAAAACAACTATTAGTCCATGAAATTAATGGAAAAATCAAATGTCAATTAATAGATCTGTCATTTATAAGAGTCACCATGTTATAACCTCTATTTATAATGAATAATTTTCCACAAAATGTTCTTTGACAACTCATGAACTAAAGCTATCTGTTTTTGTCATTTTCCCCACTTATTTCCACCTTCATGCCTCTATTCATGTCACTCATTTAATCAATACTTCCCTCTGTGATCCTCATCTGTTGTACCAAAGCCTAGGCATCACATGCATAATATAGGCCATGTTAAAGGGCTCCATTTAACCCTTCTTAGTATTTCCACGAACTTATTATTTTTCTTTGCTTTGGTTCCCTACAACACTTATCATAACTTTTAACTGATGTAAGGATTCTGGTTGACCTGATTATAGCCATCTTGCCCAAAATTGCCATTTGATCATGGCATGCATTTTAAACCCTGTAGCTCCATGTCCTTAAAATCATTGTTATGCCATCTGCCAAAATCCAGACCATTTCATAACTGGAATTGGACATAATAATTTTTTAACCAAGTACATGTTACGTAGTGATGGCCTATGTTATCCTTCCTGAGTATTGAAATCTCTTCTTTTTCCTTTGGAATACAAAAATCCATTGTCTTGCTTCCAACAAGGTATACTTTCCTTTGTAAACTCCAGTAAATTGGGGTTTGCAATTCTGAATCTATGTGCCATTTCTTTCATTCTCTTGACATTTTCCACCATTGAAATCAGTATATATACATCCTTACCTGGCCTTTCCAAATCAACATGGTATAGACAAGATGAACTATTCATTGTGATAGATACTGCGATGTACCACTGGGAGTCCCAGAGAAAAGTAAAGAAAACTTATACCTGTTTTACTTTCTGGGATCAGTACTACGGACAGCTCCCAGATGTCATCAAGCATGAAGAATTGCTCTGACTGAAAGTGAAGCTTTGCCCAATGCTGTACTTGTTCCTTCCTCCCTACACATCACCGGTCAACTTGAGCACATGAGCTTCTTCAAACACAGACATCTGAAATGTTACTTGAGTCTAAGAGACATTTGTAAACTAGCTTCTCAGTCCCTCATGAACATCAAGTCATAACATGGGTCCTTCTATTGTCTAAATCTATCTTTCTTTTTATTTCCCCCATAAGTATTGATTCCAAAAATTTCAATAAATCTTCATAGCTTGCTCATGTCACAGTGTGCTTCTGGTGGAATGAAAAGTACATTGTCATTTATTTATTCAAAAATATATGGAGCAGTGGATGCCTGCTCAGGGCCCACCTGGCTTCTCTTCTCTTTTTTGCTTCCCTTTATTTCTCTAAGGGACACCTGCTTGGTTTCCTTCTGGATTCGCAACCATAAGATTTCTTTTTTCTTTTTTGTCTTTCTTTAATGAAGACCTGATTGAATTTCTTCTTGGCTTCTCAGTCAAGGCCTTTTCTTTTCTCTTTTGATATTTTTCAATAAAAAGAAACTATAAATAATGTAAATATTCACTGATTTACGTAAAACTAATTTTGATGTGGTAGAAGAATTAAGAATAAAAAAGTCCCTTCTCAGAGCTTAGTTAAATATATTTATGGAGACACTAAGTGCTTAGTATATACACAGACAAGTGACATGAATGTTGTGACACAAAAATCTGTATTTCATAGGTCCAAAGTATCTTAAGCTTCTTTAAGACATGTGCATATTTTTAGAGACATGTTGCTACTCTGCTATATCCAATGACTTGAACTAAACTGACACTCAACATCTAATTGTTGAATTGATCTCAAGTTAGATTGTTTTCAGAAAAAAAGTTACAAAAAAGATTTAACTTTGACTTAGAATAACTCCAAATTAATTTGAATGCTCAAGAACTTATTGTATCCCAGAGTTGAATTTATTTCCAAGAACAAGAAATACAGTGAAATAACTACAAAGTAGAAATGTCAGCACTAAACTCTGAAGAGGAGCTAAGGTTCATGGTTAAAAAAAAGAAACATTTATAGTTTCAAAGATTCTCAGATGTGTTGGTTCACTTTCTTACCTAGGTAGGTATTACCTTTCATTTACAGTAATCAGACACTATTATATTCTCTATTTTCTCCAATTCAAAATTGTTTCATCTCTCATATAACCTTTCTGCAAGGCTAATGCACAAGATCATTATTTATGCGTTTTAAAAAGTAAGTTGTTTAGGAAATTTTGAGAAAGTTACATGGGTCACTAAATACTTAGTGTAAAGAAAAGAAAGCTGGGAGTCAATGCCTGCAATTTATTTTATTTAAGCTACTTTTGGTTGTTTGAGGAGGAACACATTTTAATAATCAATGCAACAAGATACAACTGTTAAATGCATTTCTAAATTACTAGTTATTTTTTTTTCAGTTTTGTTACAAAACTTTGAGAACACCAAAATAAGTTTACTAACATTGGTAATAGAGTTATTAAAAACTCTATCTTACTGAACATTAAAATCTACTAAATGCATTATTCCCTTATTTGGTGCCATTTATTAATGTGACAAAGATGATAAAGAGATTTATATTTTAAGCAATTGAATGTAGGTACTTAAAAGTAGACAAAAGTGGTGATTACCATAAATTTTCAGGAAACTATATTAAACAGTGAAATTTTAAGAAGCAGTTAAGTCATTAAAACTCAATTTGAATCTTTTGAAATAAAATCTCATGGGTACTTCTTCTTATTATTTTTTGTTTGTTTGTTTGCTTGCTTGTTTTTAGAGGCAGGGTCTCACCCTGGTAGTTCAGGCCAACCCTGAGCTCACTATCTTGCTACGTAGCCCAGGCTGCCCTCAAACTGATAGCAACCCTCCTGTCTCAGTCTCCCAAGTTCTGGGATTACAGGCAAGTACCGTCATGCCCACTTTATGTTGTGGCAGGAAATCAAACCCAGGGCCTTGAACTTGCTAGGAAAGTTCATTAACTGTTACGTTTTGCTCCAGCCCCAAACCTCAGAAATCAACAATTCCCATTCATCTCTGGGATTTCATGAACATTTGGATTTTATTCTCAGTCTTACCACCCAAAAAAGACGAAGGGCAGACCATTCCTATCCCCTGCCATCTGCTCAATTAGCTTTAGGATTCCTTAATTAAAGAAAGTTGATTAATGACTCATAAGCAATTTGTATTTTCGAAGCGTCAAAACACTTCACTACAGAGAGATGCTCTCACAAGCTGAGACACAGACGCCTACAGATGCGATGCCTTTTTCCTTTTCTGTTCTGATAGACTTGGAATCTCCTCCTTTAAAATAAAATTTCTTCCCTTACATACACCAAAACCATCAAGATGACATTTCATAAGCTTAATGTTTCAAAAACATAAATAACAAACACACTCTCGTCATGGTTATGCTTTTTGTTCTAAGTGAACTAAAGAGTTCTTGAAAAGACCTTTCTACCTACTGCTCAGAATTTCCAATCCTCTGATTATATGAGTCACCACGCCTGCTTTCTGCAGTCTCCTCCTCCTTCTTACTAACTGCATTGCGTTTCCCCTATGTAGAAGCACCTTCGTGACTTTCTTAAATACTTTTAGACTTGATTCACTGTCATCTCATTATCACTGTCCTTACAATTCTAGTCTACTTGCTGATATCAGTAATCCTTCCAATCAACTGGGCTCTAGTTGTTGTTCAGTCAGTGAATTTGTTTTTTACACTGGGCTACAAGTTTCTATCAAGCACTGCAACTCTTTGCCCTGTCCAGGATCAATTATGCATACAACCTCTGAGCATCATGTGTCATTTTTACAGAATATTTTCTATAATTTCCAGATATATTTTTCAAGTGAAATGGATATGTTATTTTGATGAAATTACAGTTTGATTCAAGTAAAAGAATACTAATAAAGATTTGCATTGTTTAAAGTTTGCATGTGTTTATTTCTTGTAATTTTCAGGAATGGTTGTAAAATAAGATACTGTTTTAACAATATGCCACGAGCGCAAAAAAGATCCCTCTATATAAATATATGGGAGCAAGGTAAAAAGCAAACTGCTATTAGTTGCACATCAATGTTAATAGAAGGAATATAACTTAATCAACAAAAATAACTACAAATTTTTTGCAAATTTTAGTACAGTCAATGTAAATGAAAAGAAGTTTTACACATTTTTTTTTTGAGATTTTTAAACACTGAAAAAATACACGACAGGACCTCTCACATTGTTTCCCTGAAATACCTGCATAGCTCTACATACACTGTGTAATGGAGGTCTAATCTGAGTGTTCAATGAATAAAATAAATAACAAAACTTTGGTTTCTGCATTTGAAACTTGACAACAGGCCACGGATATAGCTTTTAATAAATTGACTTTTAGACTTTGCCCCAACATCAAAATATGGCTTATACACAGTGAATTATTGATTCTACTTTTGAAATCTCAGTAGGATCTATCACAGAGATGGATGGGCAGGCATAATAACATCTAGAGACTTTTAATTACATTAGAGATTGCAAGAAGCCTTACCTGCTTACAAGATAACAATCTGAAAGGCTAATCAACGAGGCAATCAGCCAACAAACCAATCAACCAGACAGTGACATGTTCTTTTAATAAACCCTATGAAAATAATTTCATTCCTCTTCAAGGAATTGTGCCTTCAGATCGGCGCAGATGTTGCCTTTCACTGCAATGTATATTGTGACAGGGTCGCTATTATCCAGACATCAACAAGGTTTGCATTTTCTTCTCTTTTAACTTGCTCCTCTCCTTCCGTTTGATTTACTTTCGTTCCTGCTTCCACACCTTCTGAACGTTCTGTCTCTGTCTGTCTCTGACACTTAATGGGCACGGAAAAATCAGCAGTGCATTTACTTGCTTTTCACTGAGCAGTGAAACTAAACTCCTAACTGGAAACTTGGTCAGGCAAGAGGCCCAAGTATTCTGTGTCCAGTCTTCAGGAAATCAGACAGATCCTGCTTACTATTCTGACATTCCCATAGGTAAAGTTTGAATGGCGCAATTTGAGGAAAAAATGGTGCATCCATTCACTCACATAGAAAGTAGTGCATGTAGAAGGTGGTGAGCATTTTAATAAGAGCAGCAATGGTATAACATCTCATTTCACGTCTATAAAATTTAAGGAGACCATTTCAGTAGAATAAATAATTGAACACATTTTTTATATGTGAAATACTGAGAAGAGTGATTTTGGGGGAAGTTTGTAGCATGGTTAAGGTTTTAAGTGGTTAGGTTATGGTAATTTTAAAGTTACAAAAGGTTTCTGGAAAATCATAATTCCAGAACAAAACCGGGTATTTTTCATTAAAACTTTGAGAAGCATATCATACCTATATAAAATTTGAAATGAATTATTAATTTGCACAGCCTCTTAAATTCTATCTTCATACCTAATTTTTAGACTCTCCTGAATTTAGATAGGAAGATATTATATTTTCAAATCAAGACCCCATTCCAATGTTAGTTATTGAAAAAATCTGTGGGTCTTCTGATTGACTGTATCTTTATATTTAATTCCTGCATTCAGTAAATGCCAAATTACATTTTAGAATTTGCTTTTTGAAAATGAAACCATACATGCATTGATTTACTTTCATGAATGTTTTATTATAAATATCAAAGCAACTACATGTGTTTATTTTCTCCTGAAGCTACAGTTTCTGTATTAACAGTTTCTACTGTAATCAATTCATATAAAATGCAATATTTGAAAGTTATTCTTGGGTTGAGGGATATATTTGAAAAGCACATATACATTTTTGAACATCGTATTTGGTTAAGAGTTTGAAGAAAATATTGCAGCATGATTCCTTAAAAAACACTCTGAATGTAGACATTTTTGGAAAAAGAAGTTAATATTGTTAGAAAAAGAAGTGAACAAAAATGTTTTTTTAAATACCCTCAAAATTATAAAACAGATCTCTAACTTGTTCAACATTAGAGTTTTACAAAGTTTCTAAATATGCAAAAATATATGCTATTTGAAAATCTAACTATTTTTAAGTGAAAAGTTGTTTCTCATATTCAGATTCACCAAAGAATGTTAATAAACAATTTGAAAACTTGGAATAAGGCATGTAGCATGTCTGAGTCATATGTTTGTTTGTTGATTTGGTTTCTATAATTTCAAAGTGCAGATAGGGTAATAGACTCTAACAGTGGTTTACTGCTCACACTGTCTCTGGAGCTTTAAGTTCCAATTGCACCTATAAAAAGCAGCAATTAGTGCTTCTACTTTATTGCTATGAAGGGGAAAAAAAAGCTGTTTCAGTTAACTGGCAACTAGATACCAGTCTAGATTAAAATCCCAGTATCAGTAACTTATTCTCCTTTTCAAATTCTAAGTCAAGAGTTCAAAACAAGTGAGAAATGTCACCTTCGTAAATATGCTAGTCTATTAATTATGTCACTTCAATGAAGTGTATTGGTGCAATTAGTTGACAGATGATAATATCACTCTTCATAAAATTATATATGATAGAGACAAGGTTAACATTAATTTAATATGCATTAATAAAATGATAGAGTGCAGAGACAAGAGAGCTTAGGAAAATGACATATTGCATTTCTTTAAAATTGAAATGCAAAAGCATCCTCATGACACATTTATCTCACAAGTCCAGCAGTGTTGACAACTTGAAAAATAGTGATTACAATTATTTTCAAGTTGTATATGAACTATTTTGACTGTAGCGTTACTGTCATATCGAATATAACTGACTCAAGCACATAACTTTGTTGCCTTGTGTTTTATATATATATATGAACATAAAATAACAATTATTTTATATTAACCAAAAGCGCATGGTAGGTATTTTAGTATTAAAAATATTAAGACATATGAAATAAATTATCCAATAGAAGCTTAATTGTTTAAAATTTTGTCTTTAGAGCATTACCAGTAATATGGCTTACTTCACATAAGGCTTGGAAAATATCTGCATAATTATTTTATTTTATGAATACAAACACTGAAAAATTCAATGAAGACATATAAATTGAAATGATCAACATGCCACTAGCAGTAGCAGTAGCAGTAGCAATTGTTTGTGGATTAATTATATTAATGGTTACAATTAAGATAATTTGAGGTTCTGCATTAAAATAATGTGTGTTTACTTGTAATGTTCAAGACCACATTTTAATTTTGCCAACTGTGATATAAAGGAAAATGTCAGGAGTAAGAGCACAGCGGAATTTGCATAGAAATGAAAACAGCTACATCATGACAAACAGGTCTTGAATTAGCTCATGAGCTGAATAATATGATGAATTTGGTGCTTGAAAATTTATTTTAAAATTCATATATAACATGAAAGATTGATTAGGACAGCTGCACTTTTAATTCAAATAAGATCAGCTGTTAGGCAGAGAAGGCAAAGCAAAGAAGAATTCCTACAATGATTTAAGGGAAGGGGGAGAATGGAAGAGAAGGCCACTGAAATCATCCTGCAAAGTACACATGACTTGCTAAGTCTCCCATTTCAGAAAGAAAGTCGGCCTATTTTTTTTCCTAGTTTATACAGCAGGACCTCCATAAAGCAGTTTTCTAAAATTACTAGAAAATGAAAGGTGTCTTAGTTACTCTCTTATTTCTGTCGCCAAATTGCTGACAACCACAACTTAATGGAAGAAGCATTTCTTTTAGCTCACAGTTTCAGAAGGTCCCATGCAGTCCAACTGTGGGCACTCAGCACTGTGGAAGCACGTGGCGAAGACTGAGGAGATGCCCACAGCAGTATAGGTAGAAAGTCAAGTGAGTGAGGAGCAGTAGAAGTCTGGAGACTCGAGCCAAGGCCAGAGCTTTCTCCGGAAGAAGCTGTAGTGATGCTTCTCCTTTCCTTTATCTAATCCAAGCTGTCAGTTGGGCCCCCTACACCCTAGTTGCGTGCCCCTCCCTCACTTCCTGGCCCACAGTAAGTAACCTGAAAAACTGGAAGCTCTGCCTTTGGCAACCCTCAACCTCAAAAAGTTGTCACAATCCATCAAGGTTAAACCCCAAATATCTAGCCTTCGCAGCCGGGGCCTCTCCTCCCAACAGCACATGGTTCTTACCTCATCTACCACATCCAAATACATCCTTTAGGTTTTTGTAGGATATTCCAAATCCAAATCATGGTAAAAAATAAAGTTTGTTTTTTGAATGTATGGAATCATAGTTCTTTCATTGTATTGTTCAACAGTACGCAATCTTCACAATATAATTTAGGCAATGAGATTTTAAAATGAGAGATAAAATGAGAAATAAAATTTTACCTTTTATGACGAAATGTTCCAACCTTGTTTTTCTATGCCAAAGTCCTTCTCTATGAGTACTATAAGTGAAGCACAATGATCACATATCTGTACCGATGCCTCTCCTTTGAGCCACTTGGGCTCTACCCGCTGTTTCCTATTGTCAACCCTCCTACACCAGCTCTGTTTACTCATTGGTTCTCCACTTAGATTCTTCTGCTGAATTCACTTGTTGCTGAGCTTTTAGCTGAAAGCTCAACTTACAAATGCCAGAAAAATTATCTTCTTTAGATACATCTAATAAATTCATGTATTGTTTTCTCTGCTCTTGATGAGGATTCTCAACCTCTGCTCAAAAGCTGGCCATACTCCATTGATCAATGAAATTCAAATCTATCAATAATATTCATTCATTTATAATTAATTCCTTTTCTCCTAAGTAAGTTCTGATGTTTAGTTATAGAGTGAGGAAAAATAGATGCAGTCCTTACTTGCCTGGACCTTAGTATTTAATGAGCACATAATAATAAATAGGTTAGTAAACATATATGTAATTAGGATTTCAATGTGATGAAAAGGCAATAATAAGGAATCTGTGAAACAGAATAAAAGAAGGAGTATAGTTAGTAGAAGACTTGAGCTAATTTAGGCGTATTTGATTTAGTTAAATTTATAACTATTATTATACAAGTTACTAGTATATTAATGAAGGACATTAAATTGGGATAAATCCTCATTACAATTTTAAAATATTCTATATACTTTTAAGTGTATCATATATGTTAACTCTTTTCATGTCTTTGAGGTGGGCATTATTACTGGCTCCAATATTAAGATTAACATGTTAAAATCCAAACCAGTAGTGAAAATTCAGAAGAGATTAGAGTGTCATTATTCTGTATTCGGTGTCTATACTTTTAACCACAATATTCTGCTACATTTTAAATTGCTGAGACCTCAAGGCCCATGTGGGTTGAGAAGTGAACAATACTGAGTCCCGCCACCTAAAAAAGGAAAAGCACATGCAGTGATAATAACGATCACGGGGGACAGTGCTGAGACACAGTGACTGAATGTGAACAAGGGTGACGGTAGGACAGGCCTAAGTGGTCTTCATAGGTAAATCGTGCAGAGCTATCAAGGCAAAGGAAAGTCATGAAAGCAGTCTTAGAAAACCATTGGCTGATCCAATCCATGCTTTTATTACTTGCTTTGCTCAATAATTATGAAATTTATGTTAATAATTAATTGGAATGAAAAATTGAGGAAAGGTACTAGCTCAGGGATAACTGGTGTTGATCAAGAAAGCAAAGAGCTCATGATCTGGACTATGATTGTTACAATAGAAATGTAGAAATCTGAAAAGAATAGAGATGCATACAAAAATATTTATGTATGAGAATATGCGGGGGATTCTTATAATAATTACAGAGATATTAAAATTAAATTTTAAATCATTAGAAAATACTGCATCTTCTGGACTTTCAGCAAATACACTAATAACTTTTGCTAACTGGGAAAGTGTGGGCCCTCACTTATCCAAAAATTAATATTTGAACCCTTATGATACTTTGTGGGAATTGAAAACTCGAGGATATAATAAAGAAAAAGAATTATAAGTAGGTAGGAAAATAATGCCATAAAATATATTTTTGTAAATAGTCTTATTAGTAAATTGTGGCTATATTAAAATAAATGATATCAAGTCCAAGCTGTGTATTAATAATATGATAATCAAATAAGCACACCAAATTTAAATATAATCACAAAATTAGTGGAAGAAAGACATGTTTGGCAGAAAATACTGAATAGTTTCTTTTATATCAAAAACCCAGACCACAATTATTTCATAGAACTTAATGTGGGGAATAGTGGGAACGGGGACGAGGAGAGAATGGCAGGGCTGAAAAGAGAGACAAGAAGGATTTGTAACTTTGCCATGATACGTATGTGCCTGAAACACTCAAGATCAAAGTAAATTTTATGTTTTGCACTTATACATATCAATGAAATGGGGAAAAAGATAAATTTGGACAGTTTCTCTATTGGGAAAAATTCTTTATACTATTCTAAAAGTTTCATTTCAGTTATTAGTGCTGTAAGAGTGCTGCATTCCTCTAAAACTTATATGTTGTGACTCTAGCCTGCAGAGTAACACTGTTTGAAAACGAAGCTTTCGGGAGAATACTGTATTCAAATGAAGTCATAAAGATAGGCTGTTCTGATTATAAGATTTGAGTGACCTTAAGAGCAGAGGATTGGCATCATTTGTTGGTATTGAAGTGAATGACTTTTACTTTTACAGAAATCTTGCTTATCCTTTTAACATTTCCCTTGTATGCAATATATAAAATTAAAACTTGAAATGTCACTATGAAATCTAGGTATAAAGCTGTATATACACATAATAAAATGCCTTTCCAACCATAGATTCATTTTTTGGCAAGCGAAGATTTCACAAAATGTACTTTGCATTAATAACACCATAAGGTAAATGTCCAATTTCCTTGGACTCATTTTGAATGACCTCTGATGTAATGTCACCAGCAGTTCCTATGTCAATATACCGAGTCTTTGGTGAAAAAATAAGGTTCAGAATCTTTGGAAACAAATCTTCCTTCAGATGAACCATTGATGGCGGAGGTACTGCTCAGGTCGTGGAGTCATAAATCTGAGAAGCAGTGCGGAAAGGCAGGGTTGCCAGGTCAGAGGCTTACAATGAATAAAGCACCAGAGGTTAACTGTGAAAATATGGTAACAGAATAAACACCGATTAGTGGAGGGAAGTGAACCTTGGGGGAGACTGACTATATTTCACAGCCACTGATAATGAATTCTGAGTAAATAGGTTTATATTTCACTGGGGAAGTTCATGGTTAATTGAAAAGAGTCAGCAGAAGTGCCATCATAGGAGAGGCAAAGAGAAGACTAATTTAATCTGAAGCATATTTATGAGAAATTTTGATTCATAAAATAATCATGCAGCATACGTGGTGAAGCATTACAATAGGAATTTGGAGTAAGATTGAAAATGAGTAATAAATGTATAGGATAAAATTGAATATTGTCATGTGTCCTTTTTCATTTAAAATTTCAGCAATAATTAGCAAATAGCTTAAGCTATTTAGTGTAATAGGAAAACAATTATTCCCTAAGGTCTACCAACATGTACAAAATGTCCTTCTGTTCACTACTGCAAGCAAATAAATATGCATAACTCGACAAATTAAGTTTTATTTCTGCTTTATGCTAGGCATTATAAAATGAGGGATTGTTGCTAATTGATTAGCAATTCCCTGTCTCAGAAGGCCACCCGCAAACATAAGGCTGATACTGCAATTGCCAAACTTACTAAACCCCCTTTTTCTCTCTTCCTTTAGAAGAAAAATGCCAGAGCAGGTGCTGCATGATGATCGTCAGAAAGCCATTTTGTTTAACATGAATAATGTCATTCAGCAGGTTAGCCATCTGTTTTCTGACTGTTTGTCAGATCTAACCCACAGCAGCGAGAAGCAATGCGAGCGAACACGGAAACCATGCATCTTCCAAGGAGCTTCGGTGTCATGAAAAATGAGCACTAAGTTCTATTACAAAGAAAAACTTACTAGTTTTGTTATTGTATGAATTCCAGATATGTAAGTAACTTACTGAGTTTGGGATTTTGCATGTCATTCGTGAGCTTATCAAGGAAATGCTAGGCAAATCACTTGTAGCTCAAATAGCATGGGTCTGCGATGGAGGCTGCCTGTATGTCTGTACTTCATGGATGTTAGGTCCTCTCTAGAAGTGTGTTTTTTTTCCAAGAACACTTGCATGTTTTTACTATATTGCTTAATAAAAAAACTAAGAATTTCTCTTCAAAGATAGTAAGCAAAATTATTTATTGAATATTTCCCTAAAAATAAAGCACAAGAGAAGTTTAAAAAGAATTAAGTAAAATAAAAATAATATATTTTAAAATAATTTTATTGCAGTAAAAAACTTCACATGACATAAAATGTATTTTTTGTAAATATATTAATTCCAAATTCTGTGACATTAGAACCATGGGATTTGGAGAATTATTGTCTATGTGCACCCCTTTTTACAGAGGTTCACCCCTTTTCTGTCTGACCATTGCCTCTCCTTCTACCCTGTCATTCATGTTGGGACCTTGCTATATCATTATTTTTGTGCATTTCATAAGAGCGACACCTATCTGTAGTCAGACTTTTCTGCTTGTTTCATTTCACGGAGCATTGTTGACTCTAGGTGGCTCCATTTTCATTCAAATGTTTCATATCTGTCTTTCTTTATGGATGCATATTATTCCATTTTGTATAGATACCACATCTTCTTTAGCCATTCTTGTACGTATGGGCAGGTAGGTTGTTTTCAAGATTTGGCTATTATGAATTGTGCTGCTATGAACATGCACATGCATGTATCTTTTTGGTAGAATCTTCCAATCCCTTGATCTGATCTTCTTGGTTTGCAGAATGTGAGAAATAAATTTATTTCACTCATTTGCACTTCCTTTCAGTCAATGTTTTACGTTTTGGAAAGCCCAAATTAATTAAAATAATACCCTCCTAATATGAACTTTTGAGCTGTGCAAGTTTGTGAAATACTTGATATGGATTATGCCTTGCAGGTTTTACCTGAGCCCTGACAGAGTACTTTACAACTTTATCTCTGTTTTTTAAAGAGGAAACAGAGGCAAGGTGATGTATCTGTCAGTTGGTAAGAATGGGGTTAGAACCTATGTTTTCTAGCCCTTTGATCTTCTCTTTATTCATTTTTTATTTTTATACCTTGATACCGAGATAAAGTATAAAATATAGTTTGGGAATATAATACAAGGAGCCAGTGTAATCAGGAGAAAACGTACCTAGCTGAAAATTCTTTTGGAGAGAGAACAAGGTTGTCAGACAAGTGCAACTGATCAAAATCTTTCAAACAGTGGGGGGAGTTAGGGTCCAATTAGGGACAAGAAGAGCAGATGGTGGCTCATGTCATGCCCTAGGATGGCATTCTCAGCTCTGAAGTGTCCACTGAGAGCTGTGCCTTAGGAGAACGTACAAGTATAGATAAATCATTCCTATGTTCCCTGTGCATGGGCACCGCAGGCCATGAAGACGCATAAGATGCATTTTATGTCTGCCCCTCTGACCCTAGTTATGGGAGGTGGGCCTGAAGAAAGAAAGAGAGAAAGAAAGAAAGGAAGAAAGAAAGAAAGAAAGAAAGAAAGAAAGAAAGAAAGAAAAGGAAAAGAAGGAAGGAGAAGGAAGAAAGGCAGGGGAAAGACGGAATTTACAATAAAATCAGAAGACTGCTGAACTATTCTCATTTATTACAGTCAATTTCCAGAGCGGAAATGTGACACACCCTGTGTTCACACTTCCCAACTTGCTGTTCTGCTACACCTCGTTCTTAAGTAAGGAGTAGTAAAAGGCACGTGTTTCAGGATGAGTCTGCAAGCTATGGAGACCAGGTAGGGGTGGAGACGACTTGTGCTCTCACCGTCATCAGAAGTTGTCTTCTTAGTTTTATCCTCACTAGAGAGACTAGAAAAGAAAGTTTAACTAAATATTATTAAAAGTTAACTTTGAGATGTAAGAATTGATGATCGTTATGGGGGAAAGAAAGGAATTTTGTAGTTACACAATGTTAGGTAGAGCATACATTCAAGCAATACTTAGAAAGCTGTTTTTCTCTGTGTGGAAAAATTATTAAAAGTTTTATGAAAGTGGAACAGTTGGCCACTAAAGGTAATAAACAATGTGAGTTAATGTAGGTGCAAAGAACACACAAACATTTATTTGATTATCAAACTCATAATAAAAAGTAGCAATATAGCACTCCACTTGCAGTAATCTATATATTATTCAGTTTAAATTTTTTAATGGTTTTAATATCTTAACTTGAATTTTAAAGTGAAGATGACATTTACACCTTTTTGATGTATTGTAAATGGTTATGAATATAAACAATTAACTCAACCATATTCCTACACAGAAATACAATGGAAAATGACCAGTTCTTATTTCTTCACTTTGAACAGAATGAGCTGATGAAGTAAAGCAATTTAGATGTACAGAATATGTAATTATAATTTAGCTGTTTATGAAGTGAACACAATTTTACATGATAGTAAATTTTATGTGTCTACCTGTATGTCTGAATATTTTATAATATAAAATGAGTTTTCATAAATTTTTCATTATTGTATTTATCAGTGTTGTTGCTAACTCACTAAATTATGGGTATGCTTCCTTCCAGGTCAGGAGAAAATGCTAAATTCTATACCCTTAGCCCAGTGGTCCTTTGGTATGGCCAAAGAAAGGCTTGCTGCCCAAAGAGGGTAGTGCTCAGGCAAGAAGAGATGGCTCTTTTGGAAGAGAAGTGAAGCACTTGAACAAAAGAGCCATTACTGAGTTGTGTTTTCTGAAAAGGAAGTGATTCGGGTATATAATTTGAAAGAGACACTGCCTTGACCCTTCTCAGCACAGAATTTAAAGAAGGCAGCAAGAGGGTCTATGCACTTGTGGCAGGGTTGAGGAAAGATTTATTACAACAGATGCAGACTGAAAATGAAGTTTAGAGGTTATTGACACTAAATCGGAGTAGCTAGAGTTCAAATTTCTTACTGTTGCACAGGAACTGTTAAAAAGTTTTGCTTAGTTCTGGTTTATTGGACCTATACTTGGGAGAGGTTAGACTATTATGTTATTTCTGAAATTGCAGCTTTCAACATAGTGCTTGAATTTCTAATTAAAATGTGAAAAAACAAATGTACATTAAAGGAAATACAGAGTTAAATGAAAAACGATGGAATGTGAAAGATGCAATTATGTAATTTCAAGTAACTGAAAGAGGTTAGTGTTGCTTATTTGCATGTGAGTTTTTTTTCTCTTCCTTTTTTTCTTTTTTCTGTATAGTTTTGTAAAAGCCAGGAGTTAGTTTGAACTTGATCTAAAGTGTCTTCTGGAAAAATGAATGCAAATATAAGATTTTGACTCACTTCACTAAGCACGACGTTCTCAAGTTTCTTCCATTTGCCTGTCAGAAGCAGAAGGCGAAACATTGAATGGTCTCTCTGATATGAGAGTCCCAGATCACAACTCTTATGGAACTTAAGACAAAGAACAAAGCGAAAGAGGGGGACAGGGTGGGGTGGAGGGAGGGAGTAGTGGATAGGGGGAGGGACAAAAGGAGAGTGGGAAAGCCCCTGTCACCTTGACAAGATACGTATGTATACAAAATGCTCAACTCCATTGTAAACCTTAAATTTTGCACTTATATATATCAATAAAATAGAGAAAATATAAGATTTTGTGTCCATTAGACACATCTCAATATGCCTATTTGGAAGTACTGGCAAAAATAAGGAGCTTGCATCTGTTTTTATTAATTTTATAACAGTAAAAGAGATTAAGATTTAATGGGACTAAATGAAAAGTCAAAGTTTTATTTAAAGAAGATGCTAAAAATCTCTCATCATTAAACTTTACTAAAATGATATTTAAAATGAAGTTGTGATAACCACTTGTATTTGAAGACTTTCTAGAATAAGTAAGTGAAAAATAAAGTGGAAATTCACGGAAAAGGAAGGGTAAGGGGCTCGTGCTTGTAGCTGTGATTAGAGTTCTTGGCCCACAGCGCCATATACTTGCTGGGGGTTGTGGTGCGCACCTTTAATCTCAGCAGCTGAGAGTCTGAGGCAGGATTGCCATGAGATTGAGGCTAGTCTGAGCTCCACAGTGAGTTCCAGACCAACCTGGCCTTCAGAGAAAGAGATCCCATCTCAAAAAAGAAAGAAAGAGAGAAAGAAAGAAAGAAAGAAAGAAAGAAAGAAAGAGAAAGAAAGACTTGGTGTTACAAATGGGCTTCTGATATAAGAACAGAACTATGTGACAATAATTGAAGAGCCAGAAAGAGTGGAATGAGATAAGAAATTACATTATCTAACATGATTACTTTAACTAAATATTTATGATAACTTAGAGAAGAAAGGACATACTAGAAGCCTTTTGGAAAAAAACTGAAAAAAATAAAGAACTAGTAGAGTGCCATGTTTTGTTTAGATACATATTGAAAGAGTGTTTATAAAAGCTGAGTTCACTGCAAAAATGGTAATGCTGCAAACAGAAATAATATAAAAATATTAAAAACCTGTCTGAGGTTTTATGCTACTTGTACTCTAATTAGATTGTCATCAATTCATGGGTTTGTGTGTGTTGTCAGAATACAAGAGACTTTCAGGTCAAAGATAAGGTTGTAAAAATAGTAGTAACCAGAGTGCCAACATTTTATGTCAGTTTTAAAACACAAAAATCAGGAACATAAGAATCTGAATTTAGGAAACACAAAAATTTTACACAGGAGAGTACACATGTTGGTCCTTTGTTGTAGAGGAGGATTTCACCTTCACTATTATGGACAAGGTTTCTCTCTTTTCTTTATTCCAGAAGAATAATACAACACCTTTCGACTATTAGTCACACAAATATCCTTGAAAAGATATGGGAAAATGAAGAAAATTAATGCATCACTTCCAAGATATGCAGAAAGAGATCATGGAAAATTATATTCTATATTCTTCTAAAAATATTTTTAAATGAAGCAACTTTCTTATCAATTGTAAATTTTAACGTTATAGTTCATTTCTAAAATGAAATGTTCCCTAGCATTTTTAAGAGTTCAGAAGTAAAAATTTTGAGTAGGCATTTTTATGAGTTCAGAAGTAAAGATTTTGGGTAGGTGCATGAATCATGGGAGTATTATAATCTGAAGAGTTCATAGCTGAATATGTGATTAGGAGATGGAGCCTGGTTAGAAAAGGCGTCACCAGGGGAGTTGCATGGAAGTATGTACTCTTTTCCTAGGCTTCTGTCTTTTTTCTTTCTGCTTTTCAGCTGCATCGGAATACATGACTTCTATAACTGTCTACCCTTTTCTGCTTTCAAATCAGCCAACCATAAATTAAATAAACAAGATCATAAGCCAAAATAAACTTCTGTTCTTGTAAGTCATGGTTGTCAGGTACAGTGTCCCAGAGACAACAAAATAAATAATATAATTAAAATATAATAAAAACAAGAATTCTTTTCAGTGACAAAGAACTACTAAAACACACAGCATTGTATCAAAGATCTAATTAACAACTTGCTTGGTGAGCATTTGAATGTGTGTACTAATAAACACGTTTAGTTAAAAAATGACTTGGAGAAAAGAGGCTAAATGCATGGCTTTTGGAAAGAACTACAAGAAAACACGAAATTAAAAGAAATTTAAATATAGCTCTTCACACACGGAAATGACCAGAATCAAACTTATAAAAATCTAAGTTTTCAGAATCTACTGCAGAAATTGCATCCTGGACTGTGTTTGTTCAACCCTTGAAGTGATCCTTGCGATTCCAGTTTTCTACATGTAAGAGAAAGGCTCTACATGTAAAAGAAAACTGTTCATGAAGGTGAAGCAATGACAACAAAAAACGGATGCAGAAAACTTCCCTCACGTATGATACAGACAATTTGTGTTTGTTGTTTCTCCTACAGAGACCTGGACTAGAGTTTGATGCCACAACTGCATCACATTTTGATTATCTTCCCTATATTTCGTTTCTGTTCATTCTGAGCACTTGATAAAGAAAGCAATTAATTTAACTTATGGTTTGGGTGGTTCAAGAGCGCAATGCCAGCATCTGCTCAGGTCTGGTGAGGGCCTCACAGCAGAAGGCATTACAGTGGCTGGATTGTATATGGAAGCAACCCATGGAGTGAGACAAGAATCCAGAAAGGAATTTGGAACTCAGAGTTATTCTTTCTTTTCTTTTTTTTTTTCTTTTGGTACTGTGTATTGACTCCAGGGCCTTCACACTGGAATATATCTCCAGAACTTTTTATTATTTGTTGTTAGACCTGGACTCAATAAGTTGCCCTGGTAGGACTCAAACCTAAAATCTAGTTCTCTCATGCTATCAAGGGATGCCCTTACAGGGTGCACCACCATGTGTAGACACAGCTTGTTTTTGTGTAACAAATTAGTCTTCCCAAAACTAAACATGGTCACATGAAAAGTATATTAACCCTTTTCTTTACAGTACCATCGGTGAACTAATAATCTTATACTAAGCCCTACCTCTTAATAAAGGTTCCATTGCTGCTCTTATCACCACACTGGAGATCAATCTTACAGCATAAGAGACTTTAGGGGACATCTCATAGCTTATCTGAATCACAGAGCTTCGTAAGTGCACTTGTGCATACAATGAAGTGTGTGACAAGCATTTTGACCAGAAGAGTTGCGTATAGAAGACTGCTAGCAGTTTGAAAACAACTTGCTGTTCCTTCTTGGAGCACATTTTATTTCCTTGGCCCTGATGATTTCACATTTGGTCTAAAGTGTGGTTTGGTCAATAAATAGAGAACAGGACTAATGTATGTCACCCAGCAGAAAAGCTTTCTGAACGAGGCATGTTTGACATGTTTCTTGTTTTTACCCATCATCAGTGGCAGCCTACAATTGGAGAGTACTCCATTAGAGAGAGCTCAGAAAAACATTCAGGGCAGTTATTAGAGAGTGTCTATGAACACACCCTTTTCACATAATAAATCTTCCTTGAATTAAACCTATAATATTTGGAAGAAAAATATCAAAGAACAGTACAGCTCATCTACTATAGTAGCTTTATATTCAGTCGGCTTATCCACAGTGAAATAATAATTCTTAGTGCATTCCCTTCAGCATAGCCATTGGGTAGAGTTGACCAAAAGAGAAATTCGCATGAGTATTGGAGGAAAGTAAAGTGCCAGCTACATGCTCTGCTGAACAGAATAGGGCAGCAGGCTCTGTTGCTCTCTGTGTGTATTATCAAAAACCTGCTAATTTCGTTTGTTGAAATCTAGCAGTAGCAAAGTCAGCAGTCTCCAACATCCCTTGTTTCTTTTGTCATCTAAAAGCCCCAAGGCAAAGATGTGCAAATCGATGGCAGAAGTGCCATATTCTGTTGGTCATCCCAAGCGATTCAAGGTGAGTTACAACCCCCATTTGTCCTTTTGAGTTCTAAATTGCTCTCATGAGCTCCTGTATCCCTCCACCCTCTCCCACGTTACTCCTACCTAAGGTCTCAATGTTTGATTCTCGACAAAAATTTTAGAGTTCTCCAGTTCCCACAGTTCTTTGGGTGTACATTTCATATTAACTACATTATTCTATATTAGCCTCTTATTTCTGTCTCTTTGATGTTTATTTGATAAATCCGCTAGATGCTTTCTAGCAGTTGACTCTGAATTGCTAGTTTTAAAGGTCTTCACATTAATTATTTCTTAAGAATCTACAGAGTTTTTAATGATGGCTTTGTTGTGTGTATTTTAGAGGTGATAAACCTGGAGGAAGAAGCTTTGCTTTTCAAAGGTAACACAGCTAGTGAGCAGTAGCGAGGCTTACACCTGAACTCAATTTTGACCGTGTTCCAACGATACCATGCACCTCATTACAACGCAATTGGTTATCTTGGCCAGCCTTTAGTGACCTACATTTCCATCAGGAAAAAAGTCTTTCTCCAGACTTTTACTGTCTAGCTATGACGATCTTTTGAAGTATTATATACAAAAGTGAGCTTATATAGCAAGATGGTGCACCCATTTTTGGGCCAAATAAAGACAGGATAGACTCTGACCCACAGAATATTACCTCTCATGCTGCAGCGCACTTACACACAATAATGAGGGCTTTAATATCCGTAGGAGAGAGGAAAGTGACAGTGAACATCGATGTAGCACTCCTGCATTCTCTCTAAATGGAGCATGAAATAAAGTAAGTCATCATGTCAATGGGCCTTAGGAAGGGTTTGCTTAGGCCTCTGTCCTTCGGTACAGTCATCCAGCCGCGTGGTGCGTCAGATGCTCTGACACGGGGCTCTCCCACACTGCCGCATGTTTTTTTTTTTTTTTTTTTTGTCTATTCAATCCTTTCATTTTGCAGATCTACCTTGATACTAAATTGCTGCCTTGTCAGGAATATATACAAGCTTTTTAAGTTTCTCATGTAACAGCAAAGTTTCTTGAAAGGCAGATTATTATACTACCACAGAATATCATTTTTCTAAGAGGGAAAAAGCATTAAACCCCAGTAAAAATGCATCTTTATCAGCCATGTCCTTCCTGTCTACTCATTCCACATAAATAATGCATCACTTTAATATCAGTCCTAAATTAAGCCTCAGATTACAGTAACACTATTAACTAAAAATGCAAAAAGTTACTATTGCAAAAATACATGACTCATTTTATTTGTGTAAATAGGAAAGATGTGACCATGTCAGGTAAAGATACTTAGTATTTTCTGGGTCTAATAAATATTTCTTATGCTTTAAACTAAAGATGCAACTTTGAGTATTCTTAATCCAAATTCCAACATCTTATAATGATAATTTATTTTCCAGGTTTGCCTCTCAGTACTTGTACCATTTATCCCCTAAAATATCCAGTTACATATTTACTATTAAAGTATCATGATCTTATGTTTGTTTAGCTTTAAAATTACTATGTCTAGCACTCACATAATTAGTATGAATTCCAAGTAAGCTCATGACAGAAATAATGTTCTCTTATCTGGGATACATTGTTGCTAAGGCAATGAGGTAGTCCACATTAAGCTAGATAGAGTCTAAATTATGTATAGTATGTTCAAGAGAAAGTGGACAGATAATGTCTCAAATGGAGGAGAATATTGTGTTGCAAATGGTCTTAAAAACACGGAAATCACATAATGCTACCGAAGTGTTCTGTTGCAGAGAAAAAAATGCTCTATGTCTACTTATGAAATATATTGCATACTCATCTCAGTAACAATTATAATAATAATAATTCTAAGGTGATTATCACTAAAGGAATTTACATAATTTGCTTACTTACTATGATTCTCATTTGCAATTATGTTGTTTTTGACTTTCTGAAACTGTTGTTTTAATTCCAAAACAGAGTTGCTTGGCCTCAGCAGATTCTCCTCAAGGACAAAGCTTATTCACTTAGTAAATTAAATAAGTGAAGAAAGGAATTATTTTAATCGTATTTCTATAGCTTCCTTGTACAAATGCATATATCTTGATTTCTTGGATGCTTCAACCTTGAACTGTTCTTTAATTTCACTTCTCAAGCTATCAAGTTAAGTACTATAAACATTTTTCCAAATTTAATCACCATTGACAAATTGTCTCAAATATCAAATATATGTTACATTTGGGGCTTATAATTTCACAAGTGGTCGAAATACAAATCATTAGGTAAAAATAAATACAATTGAAACATTTTAAAATCTTCTCTAAGGGCCAACACAATAAAGTTACAAATTGTATTTTGAACTTGAATGCAGTTATAATTTTTTATTTTACTTTTAAGATAACAATAATGAAAAGGACTTTGATTTAGGATCTGCTTTAGAGATGGTGTTTAGTATTTTGATGTATTTACCAAGATGGCATACAAATTTTCTTTTCTGTTTTTTGTGATAAATTACACTGCTAGATGATAATTAAATATTTTCTTGTCTTTTAATTTTATTAGAAAACAAAATATGAATGAGTTAAAAAAGCTTTTGATTTTGGTGCCCAAGATTTGGTTTGATAATTCAGCTAAGATACATCAAAAATATAATTTTTTCATTGAATTAATATTTAGCATCCTCCAATAAAAAGCAATGGAGATATTTAAACAGACATTAATGTATGATCACTTACAAAAATAGCTAAACTATGATATATAAAAGTATATATTTTTGAAAAGAGATCTAACTATTGTATATATGTGTGTGTGTGTGTGTGTGTGTGTGTGTGTGTGTGTGTGTGTGTGTGTGTTTGTGTTATATACATATATGTTGGGGTTTTTTGATACAAGGTCTTGCTCGTAGGCCAGGCTAGTTCCCGAACTCACTATGGACCCCAGGCTGGTCTTGGATTCACAGCAACGCTCCTGTCTCAGCCTCCCGAGTGCTGGAATTACAGGCATGTGCCACCACACCAGGCTTATGTGGTGCTTGGGAATTGAACTCGGATACGTAGTGCTTGACTTAGCACTTGCGAGGCAAGTGCTATAACCACTGGGTCACTTTTCCAGCCCATATGTATATTCTTGATCATTACAGATTTTACTCTGTTGAGTAGGATGATTTCCGAATTTACTAGATTTACAAGTATCTTTTTGATAAAAAAATATTGTTCATGCTATTATTATTTGTTATTCAAAATTGGTCAAAATCCTTTATTAACATTTCAAAAATCGCTTTTAAAATAAAAAGATTTTAAAACTGTTCATCTCAAAGTATCCAAATTTCACATTTTATGCTTACTGGTAATTGCTTCGCCATTATAATTGAGTAGCAAATCTAAATATTCTAACCAGACTGTGGATATACAGCACTGGAATAACAGGGGCAGAAGTCTCATCAGCAGCAGAACTTGAGTGAGAAAAATGAGCTCAGCTTCTGGAGTTTTGCCTTCCAAGGAGTGCACACCCCATAGGAGATGGGAGTCCTGGTGAGCCCAGGCCGTCCCTCTGCCTTTCCTGGTCTCAATGGAGAAACATATGGGTCAGAAACTGGTAAGCTTGTGGGCACTTAACTTTTAAAATAGTATGAATTCTTGTAATCATCAGATAAGACAGGCATGTGGCCCCTTTTCTTTCTTTCAAGTTAGCACTTGAGTTCTGGAGAACGTGTTTTCATAAGTAGAGTCACATTTAGGACTTGTTTTAGATTTTCGGTGTAAATCATAATAATATGGCATTAAGAACTTTGTACAATTTAAAAAAACATAATTTTTTGTTTTTAAGATATAAACCTTGTGTTATTTGTGTATTTGCGAGAGAATGTTTTCTTGTGTTTATCAATTTAACACTAGAAAGATGTAATTGTAGTAATACAGTTAGACAGATGTGAATTCACATTATACTCTATTTCCTCTTATCTAAAAACTGCCTCAGTTTCCCTACCAAGAAGGGCTACCATGGCAGTAACCAGCTCCAATTTCCAAGGCGAATATCAGGCCCATTTATTTTTCCAGGAATGGAATGGTCCAGAATAAATACAACTGTAAGCATTATAGGTCTAGTATCACTAGTAATGTCATACTGTTTACTATTGTGCAGGTACTGGAACAGGTCCTTTCCACCTCCTCAAATGAATTTCTAGGTTTCTACTTGATTATTCACATGCAGTATTTTAAGCTGTAGATTTATGAGGTTTGTGCAGTCTGTAAATAAGTCACGACATCTTATTTTGGCTATAATTTCTATTTCTGTATTTATTAAAGTGTTTGAACATAATTTTTGTGTGGGTGCTTATTGTTGCTCTTTTAAAAGGGGTTTGAATTGCATCCTTATTTTTATTTCTATGGTCATATTTATTATTCAGTGAATTTATTCATATAAATTTGTTCATATAAATTTATTTATATATTTTCAATGAGACCTTTTCTACCTTGTGTTATTTTTCATTCAGTTATGTTATTTTTTGAAGTCTTTATTTCTAGTATAGTTCAGGCTTTTTTACAGTTTGCTTTATGGCTTGTGTATCTCTATCCTATTTAATAAATAGTTCCCAATCAGTGACTTAAAGTTATTGTTCTACAAGATTGCCTATCAGAACAACCACCTTTATATCTGACATGCTGTTTGAGAATTATTTTATGTATGTGTAAAGCAGGGGATGCTAGTGTTTCCTTCTCTTTGAATTTTTTGTACCGTTATCATCTTCTTGCTCCCTGCTGGTACACATCCATTCTTTTATCAGGTCCCAGGTTTTCTTCTTACTGGAGATAAACCTTGATATATGTCTCAAGCATCATTCTAAAAAAGTAATTCATGGGAAAAGGTAATGAACTTATTGCTTGAGTAAAATCTTTTTATTTATAAACTACATACCTAACCTATACTACACAGGAATTAAAATGGCTTTTTGATTACTAATATTATTACATCATATCTTCTGGAGAATTATTTCACTTTTAAAAATTCAGTTTTAAATTTTGTTGACATATTTTCCTGTTTCTAGAGTTATACAAGAAAGATTCTCTTTACTCTTATTCTAAAACTTCTTTACTCTGGCATTTATTTTAAACATTTATGAGAAATCTTAAAATTATGAAAAATAGGTCTAATAATTTTTGTTATATTTCAATCTTTTTATTTCTTATTACCTATTGAATAAGATTACCCAAGTAGCCATTTCTGGCTCTAATACGTTACCTTGAGCAGATCAAGAAACACCTGGGAGACTAATAGAGCAACTTCCAGGTGCAACTGCAGAGCATGTCTAGAGATTACTGGCATGAGGGTCGGCAAATGGGACAGAAACTGTCTCTCACTGTGAGATGGCAAACAGCTAGCAACCTGGATGGAATGAAGGAGGGTTCCAGAAAAAGTCAGGCTTCCTGTGCTTGAGATGGTGTCAATTGTATTGCTGTTGCTTGTGAGTAATGGAAACTGCACATCACATACCAGTTCCTTCAGCCTTCCAACACAACGTCTGCCATAGTGCCTGTACATACCGTAGGTTTTTAATACCGACCTGCACCAACAGGCATTGAGTCTTTGGTCCCTCTTATTCTGTGATTTTCGTCATCTTGGACAGTGATGCTACTGCATTTTTCAGCTCTCTGTTGTGAACTCTTTTGCTCCTGATCCTCTAAGCCTTTTACCTAATCAACCAATTTTCATAATTTTAAATGTACATGTAATATGCATTGTATGTACCTATATACACACAAAATTCTATTTCCCCAGGAAATGTGAACATATATATTCTATTTTTCTAAATTATAGTTACTAATAATTCAGAGGCTTTCTTCTGAAAAATAAAATATTCATGTTTATTTCAAAATTTAGATAACACAAATATTTCTGATAAGGTTTATAGAATAAATTTATTCAGGTGTCTAAGATTTTTGTATTGTGTCTATTATCAGCATGAAAAACTATAAAATCTTTTTATAAAATCACAAATTAAAAAGATTTACCAAAAGAGCAACGATGCTTAAAATTTACTTGATTAATGAATTTAAGAAGCACAGAGATCTTTTTATAACCTTAACAGTATTTTTGAGAAAATATACATTTATGCCAACAGAACATTTTAGCCAACATATTGATAATGTATGTCAATGTTTACACAGCAAGTTATTTAATGATGTAAGTCCCATGATCAATTATTTTAGCAACAGATTAAGAAACCAAAATTTTAAACTCAGGAGCAAATGTTTAGGATTCCTTAGTAATATCTTTTCTCTAAACTTCTGTGGTGCATATTATTTATATATACACAAACCCTAAATATTTCTTGGGATCTGTTTTGGCAGTTACTGAAATAAATGAGACCCTTCAGGCAAAGTGCAACTTACAGGGCCTGTAACTTGGGAGGACTTCGTCATGAGTTGTCCTCATCCTCCTTGTTCAAGATATTCTAAAACAGTTCATTAATATTCTCATTCATGTCATCACTGCTCTCTGAAATGAAGACAAATATCGCATCATCTTTCCTTCTTTCTTGCTTTAATTGATAAATTACATAATTTAAATGATCTATATAACACCAGGTTATTAGAAAAGGTTCATTGTACCAAATGCTTAAGCCTGTCCTTTCTTCTGCCAGAAACATCTAATTTATCACTGCCATCGTGTGATAACTTCAGAGATACGAAAGTGCCATATCATCTCCAAATATCTATTATGCTCTCCATTGCCTTGTATTAAATCCTTATCAGATACGTGGCAATTCTAGCATGTTATTATTTGCTATGTAGTAGGGAGAAAGTGTCAAAAACAAGGACTCTGTACTGTCATTGAAAACAAAACTATCTGGACCACCATGACTTCATGAGGCATAGATTCAGATGAGTTAAGAAATCAAAGTGTGATTGTAATGGATATATAACATAGACTTCAAAAAAAAAAAAAACCCAAAAATGTAGTTGACTGTTGTACACAGAACATATTACCTTGGCATGAGAAGAAACACGATCTATTTGGAAAAAAGAAACTTCAGGAATAGAAATAACCAAGTAAATATGTTGCATAAACTTTCATTATCCTACTGCTTAAGGCAGGTACACAGATGTTTTACATTCTGTATATGTCCTAACACACTTTAATGGAGAAAAAAAATCAGTATCAACGCACAGCTAAGATCAATTTAAGTATGGGAAACACACAATTCTTAAAAAAAAATACACAAACACACACACACACACACACACACACACACACACACAAAAATCATGGTATTTCTTGAGGTGTGATGAGAAGGCTAATTGAAAATACTTTCATTTATGAAAGAGGTCAAAGGATCCTACAGCCAAGATCTGGCATTTCAAAACTTCATGTTTGTGTCCAACATCAGATTCTTCATAACCGGAATCATACTGGTAGAAAACACACTGATAACCTTTATTTAAAATATTTAGTGTCTGCATATATGCTGTTGAAGTCATCTGAGCCAGCTCTTGACACAAATTCTAAATCAAGAGAGACAAAACAGTGTCCAGGGACATCCAGAATAGTCCCAACCCTGATTTAGTTGACTCTTGATGAAAGAAATTTAAATAACCAATAAATTAGGAATGATGAAATGAATATTGGGAAGATGGCATTGTCTATAAATACATGTGCAAGGCAGAAGATAGTATGTTACTCCAAGGTTGGTAAGACAGTTGGAAGATTGATTTGCAGACAACAGTCATGATTCACACACTGAGCTTGGGAAGTCCCAGTCATGGAATATAGAGGACTATAAATCAGTCGTTCATCATGAAGACTAACGTATGGGGAAGATCACATGTGGGGTTCATGGTCATAGGGATATAAAATTATCCTAATTTATTTTGAAATGATCTGAATGTAAAAGAAAGGACAGACTTCATAAGGTCTTCATCTCCAGGAACTAATAAAATATTCTTTAGCCCATTTGAAATTATGGTGACCTGGACTGAAAAGGCTCAGAGCAATTTAAAAGAAACAATCTAAAAATATAAACTACTTAGTGAAAATTTTCTTATTCAAATTCTTAGTTTAAAAAATGCACTGTTCTTTGGTTTTACTAATATAGCCAGTTTGGATTCTGTGCATGAGCTCCTGAATAGAGAAGAATAAATGCATAGCTCAGATTGAAAATAGTCTTGGAAGATTATTGCCAGAAATAGAATTTTCATGTGTTGAAAACCCCAATTGTGAAGGGAATAATCCCTGACTCCTAAAAATTCTTCATCTATGTAGTAAGAAAGGCCAAGGATACCAATATGTGGGCATATAATTTATTGCCAAGCCAAGGCATTTGTTAGAGTGGAAATTAAGACTGTTGATGATACACAAATGGTGACACAGAGCAAGTAGAAATGTATGACCATGACAGGTAGCAATAGTTACTATAACTGCTATTAAATAAACAACTGTACATTGACAGTTGAAGTACTATATTTGAATATGAGAGGATCTTAGTCTGTCTAATAAATACTCATGTATCTCAAATACACTAGAAATATTCTTATAATTTTCTATTCAATCAAAATAGTAAATGGATAGGCTAATTTTCTACTTGCATGGGTCTGGAATTTAAGTGATAATCAGGTCTGTGGAAATAATTAGCGTACTTTTAAATGACTTAATAGCAGACCTTTTAGATTTATTGCATAACTAGCACTTTGAAAACAGAAATTATTTTAAATAACTTAATGTAAAAGCTTATAGTTGTAAAGCCTTTGAAAATATGACATATATGTAAATGAGAAAAATGTGATAAAATAATTAGATTCAATTATAAGTGAATTAAAAACTTTACATGAGTTAATTTATTGAGATGCTTCATTACTTTTCTAGTGTCCAGCAATCAACTAAAGAGTGTCTTAAAACAAGGCTAATTTCCTCAGTAGTCACTGTAAAATCATACTGTCTGAATAAATTCTTAAAATAACATCTTTGTCTATGATGAAGACTTTGGAAGAAATACATTTATAAAATTGAATGGGACACAGAGCTTCAAAAATTCAAACTGCATTTATACTTCAGGATTCACCCACATTAAACTCCGAGAAAGAAAACAAATTACATTACTTTCCTCCTGTGTTTTACAGTCCTGAAGAATGACCAACCTCAAATATGATTACTATGGGAGAAAGTAGCTGTTTGATAGCAACCGATACACAGATCATATGGCATCTTGCCAAAAAGGAGACATATTCTGAGTTGAATTGAGTGTGTACATTTGGTTTGAATAATTAGAAAGCGTCAACAATAAACTTCATGATGTTTGAAGTATTTATAGAGAAAACGTAGAGCAATTTTTCTTAGATTTAAAAAGTATACTTTATCGACTGGAAAAGGAAAAATGAGCAATTTTTTAACTTCAGTATTTTATTATAGATATTTAGAATTCTGGGAATATTTCAGATATTAAACAGTATATTTATCGCCAAATTCATAGTCTCCTAAAAGCTTAGAATAAGAATTTTTGTGGAAATAGAATCTTTACAAATATAACTAGTTTAGATGGGGTCACAGTGGATCAGAGTGGAACTGAAATCCCATGACAATTGTCTTTTTAAGACCATCTTGTGAAGACACTTGTATAAGTGGCAATATAAGGCAAAGGGTGCCTACAAACATTGAAAGCTGAGACAGAGACATAGAGAGTTCTTTTCTATTAGAATATTTATTAATGAAGAGAAACAAATTGCATGATTTCAAGCATTTAGACATCTGTTTCTGAAGAGTGAGGAAAGAATATATATGCATATATTTTGTCTAACTGGGGGCTGAACACTGAAACTTAACATCGAGATACATCTTTTGCCTTTCTAATTTTTATCTTGAGAGATTGCAGTTTGGGCTTGAACTTGCAACCCTCTGGCATCGATTTTCATGATACCTGGGATTACAGTTTTGCACCATCAAGCCCTGTTTAGAAAATAATTTTCTATTTTTTAAACAGCATGTTTATGGTAATTTGCTACAATCATTTTAGTAAAGATACATATTTTTTATTCATAGTTAACATTTTTATTTGTTCTAGCTACTATATAGTGAAGGATTTTAAGAAATTCTAAGTGATTTGAACAAGATTTAATGAAGTCCAAATCGAATAATACTGTTGACCTTAAGATAATTAAAATGTTGTCAATCTAAATAAACTATTTAGAAGAAGGTAAATAAATATAAGGGAAAAAAACAAAATTTATGTTACTCTAGGTATAGGTTTCTAACAAATACTCTTTTCTTAAAAGTGTGGAATTAAATTATTATATGGAAACAGTTAAATAAATATTGTCTTAGACACATATTCCTGAAATTTCTCTCCAGAAGTAGTATATTAATTCTATACATTTCCATAATTTTATAAATACTATGCCTTTATTATACCAATATTAATTTTATAACACATAATAAAAAGGTTTTTTAAAAACAAAACTAAAAATCACCTAATTTGTGCTTTTAAGTATTGAATTATTCAGCAAGTTATGTTTTTTTCAGGATTTTTTTCTTGGTCATATTTATCTTATTATACTTCTGTATAATTTGGTACCAATCTCATCATTGCCATTCTTTCATTTTAAATGAAGATATTTTATTAAAACTTTTATTGTGGCGATGTTGTTATCAAATTTTAATTTAGATTATAATTCTAGACTCTAATTGTTGAAACTTCCTTTTGAATATCTATTGTACAACTTGAACTTAATATGTTCAAATTAAACTCTTATGACTTACATTCAAAATTAAACTCATAAAGTTATTCTACTCAAAATTAATAACTATTTTATCCATTTTTTTAAGCAAAAATTCTTTAGTTCACAGTCTGTAGTTTTAGCATCCTTTGAGTTTACTTAGCGGCAAGACTGTCTCTTATTAATAGTAAGGAACCTCTTTGGAATAGAATGGTATCTTACTATCCATGAAGAAGATATGTTCTAAAATATTCTCAGTGTATGCCTGAACCCATGGATAGAACTGAATTCTCTCTACTATCCTGGTAGTCAGGGCAGCCACAGAATGGCCAACACATGGCTAGTCTATACCAAATGGACATTCTGGATAAAGGAATTATTACTCCCCTACTGGGCAGAAACAGAAATTCACATTATTTATTCAAGCTTCTTAGGACAGTGACAACATAAAATTTCTGAGTGCTTTCTGAAAAAAAAATAATTCAATAATTTAGACAGCAGTTGACCACTCAAAACTGTAGAGAAGGTTTATTACACACCCGAATTTACATTACAAGAAGAATTTCTGACTGATCCCAGATGTCTTCAGAATGGGAGCTTGTTGCAACAGAAATATAATTTGAGAATTACAGCTTCAGTTCCATCTTCCTAACATTGTGAAGGATTGGAGTCTGGGTAGATTTCAGCCAGCAATAGTGATGTCTTAACTAGACATGTTACTGAATACCTGTGAAGAAAAAAACCCTAAATTATGGCTTAGGAAGCTTCTGACTTGGAGATTTTATCAAAGTGCTGGGAGACTGGCACGTATGAAGAAGACATCGGGAAGCTGCACAAATCATCTTCACCCATTTTCTAAAAGTAACTGTAGGAATTAAATTGGATTACAGTATTTGAAATTGGTGGCAGAGGAATGGTGTTAAATTGACATGATATATTTGTTGAAAGAATGAGAGAGTGCTTAGCCTCATGCTTAAAATTTGTATTTTTCTCAAAATTTGCATCTAATATGACAGACAATTCTTAAGCCTTCTCAACTAAAAAGTTCTCAAAATTTAGAATTTCTTTCTACACATCTCTACATGTCTTTTCTTGAACAGATTAAGCAGTATAATTTAAATATATCCTTCATAGGTCTAACATACAAACCATCTCTGTATCTGATCTTTAACTGTGTATTTTTTCCCTATTGGCTTGCATTTTAGCATGGATGCAGAGAACTATTTATTTGTCCAATATTGGCTATAGGATGTTATTGAAAGTCATGAATAATGTAATCCTTCACTAACAAAGGCAGATGAAATGTAGGATATGCCCTTCTGATGTCAGCCAGAGCTGACTCAGACCTGAGTCAGAAGTTTTGCAGGTCTCTTACTCAACTCTGGATTGTACCAACTATTATTGTATGACCCTCTAAGTGTCCTAATTAAGCTTCCAGAAGACACAAATTTGAATTCTAGATTCTAATTTCAGGAGAACTCAGACATACTTATTCTACCTTTCACTAAATTCTTGCTTTACTCTTTTTTAATATTCTAATACAACAATTTTTCAAATGCATTGTAAAAAGTCAGAAGAGCAATCAGCTCAAATTTTTGTATGTTCCTTCTCATTGAAATATGTACTGATTTACCATGACTTTGATAACCAAGAGTGGATGAGTTGAGACGCAGACAAGTATTCACAAATATGAAGACTGGAAGTATACAACCAGTATATTGGAAACACTGGTTTCTTAGGGGCAGTTTTGATCCTATAAATTGTCTATTATGATCTATTATCTTCATGTGGTTTTCCTTTTTTATGTCTGTGTCCTCTTATTATGAAGATACTTTTAGATGAAATTAGGATCCATCCATAAGACCTCATCTCACCTTAATTACCTTATAATATATAATCCTGATGCACTCAGGATTGGGACTAAACAAATAAAACATATGGCCCTTGGGAGCACAGGTCAGCTCACAGCACTGTTAACCACGTGCACCAGCTACTTGGTGGCAGATTAATTTTGGCTCCTGATAACATTGAAGCAGATTTTTTTTTCCTGATGGCTTGCTTTATAGTAGATGAAGAAACATTTGATTCGATACTGCCAAAGTGTGTTGCTTTTGCAGCTCTAATCTCCACATTTTTTCCTTCTAGTCTCAAATGAACAGAAAATAGACAACTTCTGTGCCCTATTTGACTCTTCAGCTCTCCAGAGCACACATACGCATACACACGAACATACACAGCTACTCACACATGTGGGATAGCTTCTTCAGTTTCTCTTGGGAAAGATTAACATTGAACTAATCTATTATATTTTGAAATAAAAAATCTATACAAACATAAAACGTACATGAAGTATATTGTAACAGGAAGAGAGACAGAAATGACTAGATAAATGTATGTAACTCAGTTTATTATTGCTACACAGATGATATAAAACAATAAGGTTGATGTGCAATAAAAATAAAAATGATTGCCTAATATTCATACTGAGAAGTAATATAAACATATTTAGTATGAAAAAGTGGATATCATACTTAATTGTACATTTACTAATACTTAGAGATTTTGATGCATAAAATGAAATTTACCCAATATATTGATGCATATAAATGTAGTGTTCTTAAGCTACATTTTCCACTTTAAATCTTAAGGGTACTTTTGCAAGCCAAAATGTTGTGATGGAAAGAGTTTGAGATTTATTTTTATTTGTAGACAGTTTGTACTCAATTAATGTTGACAAGATAAATTATCTGAGTCATTGGGTCATGGAGGCAAAACTGAAATCTATGAAAAAAAATTAGATGACAGCAAGGAAGGAAGGAAGGAAGGGAGGTAGAAGGGAGGGAGGGAGGGAGGGAGGAAAGAAAGAAAAAAGGAAGGAAGAACAAAAAGAAGAAAAGTAGAAAATGCTTTATTTGAGAGTAAGTACTACATCACTCTCTGCTCTGTGCTGAGCTTGGCATCTCCCGCTTTGTAGAAACTCAGGGAATTGCTAGGCATAGATAATTTTTTCCAAGTTCTTGGAATTTCCTCTTCCTCTGTTGGCTAATCACTGCCCTCAAGAAAAATGCTGGAATAATTGGGGTATCCTGATTGGTTTGTCTCCTGCCAGGAATTCCAGTTCTACAGTGCTGTAGTTCCATGTCTGAAATCAGACATGTGTACATCTTACCTTCCACACAGTTTTAGGTTTCAAGCTCTCTTACTTGATTCAGGATTTCTTATAGGAAGAATCAGATATTTATTTCTTTCACCTGCCTCATAACTGAACACATATCAACACTCAATGGTTTTTGGGCTGTTGAATTAAATAGTAAACAGAGTCTTATAATTCTGTTTTGCTGATCACCCATAAAAGACTGCAAATGTACATTTCTTACTAAATATAAAGATGTATGAAATTGAGTTGATTACTTCGAAGACATGAACCATTCGTAGAGTAATTATCAAATAAAATGTAATATCAAGATTCTTCTGAGAACATGATTTGATTTAAAATGTAATCATTGCTCACTCAAGACTGCAACAGAAGTTTAACTTATTAGATACCATCTGCTGCCTGAGCATCCAGGGAATATTTGTAAGGAGTATCTTTCTGGAGGAAACGATAAACTTGTGCCAACTTGTTTATTTCTTATCTGGTTACTGACATTTAAACCATGTAACAATAAAAGTATAGCTAAGTGCAAAAGGCAATAAATGAAAGCTAAATATGGTGAGAGCACAATGAAAATGTAAATCATTTTTTTTGCCTACAGACTCAATGCTGCTTGTATTATAATGAGCTACAGAGTGTCAGACTAATTCACGAGGAGATTATGGGATAATTGAGAAGACGGGCTTCATTCTGACAAGTGCTGGACTGAGTATTAGCTTTATCTTTCGGTTCCATTTTGACTTTTGGCCATTGAGGAACCAAATGAATCTTAATTTTTCTATCATATATAGTAAATAATAACAATCTTAGAAATTGTGGTTTTATATATATATATATATATATATATATATATATATATATATTCTTATACACTTGAATCCTTTTTTATTGTCCATAAAATATGGATAAACCGCCCACTCAGATTTAATGGGACCCAGAATTTCCCGACTTACTCTACCATTTTGGAGTGAATATTGTGCAGAGTTAAAAGCAATTGATGATCAACAAAGGCAGAAATGATTATCTGTCATTCCACATCCCTACTTAAAAACAGTACATGCTTTTGCTTTTTTGAAGGTGATGAAAGTTTTCTTGTGAATGTAATCCCTCCTCACATACCCAGAAGATGAGAGACTTTTCCGCAGAGGTGGAGGGTCAGCACCAAGATAAAACTACACCAACAAACCTTACTGATAAAATCTTACATCCATTTTTTACCCACAATGCATTGTCCCTTGAAGTACAAATCACTTTTCCTTTGTGAAAACAGTATATAAGCCCCTCAGTCTAAGTACTTTGAGTTTCATTTTTTTGGTGAATACTCATGTATGTAATCATTAAGTAAATCAGGTATTTATTCTTCCTGTTGTTAATCTACATTTGTTAATTTGATTTGGAGGCTTCCAGGAATCAATCTAAGAAAGCTGACAGAAATTTATTCTTCTACTTTAATACATTTTAACATTAAATATTTTTATTTTGATAAGTCACTTTCCAGAATAATTCATCTTTAAAATAAGATAGTTATTAAAACTGTCTAGAAAAATAATTGGAAACAACCTACCAAAAATTAAGCTAATTTACAAAAGTTTGTGATGACATGAGAGCTATCAGTTATAGCATCTGTTACGAAATTTTTTTCATGGTAACATATACTTGAGATACTCAGTGTATAAGAAAGCAAAGGGAACTTTGCTTTACAGTTTAGGAACTTATCCTTAATTCATTATCTGTTGCTTTTGGTCTTTTGGCAAGGCCACACACACGTTTGGACAGATGAGAGGGGAAAGCTGCTTGCCTCATGACTGGGAAGCAACAGAAAGAAGAAATGGCGAGTAGACATTCTGGATCCAAACTATGTTAGCATGCAACAGAGGTTAAAATAAAAATACATAAAATGTTAATTTTTATGTATGATATTTTTATGTATACATTGTGCTATATTAATGCATTAATACAATGCTCTTGTGTTCTCATTGAACTTTCCTTTTTCTGTCTAGTTAATGTATAATACATACATATTAATGGCACTCAATATGAGATTTCAGCATACATATTGAATTATGTTGATCAGACTCTAAAAGGCAATTAGCATCATTGATACAAGTTTAGAGCCCTCAAGATCCTGTCTTCTAATTTCTCATCAAATATATAACAGATAATTTTTCACTAAAATCATTCTACTGTCCTATAAAATACTAGAACTTATTTCTGTGTTATATCTGTGTTTTGAGAACTGGATACAATTTCTCACAGTTTTTCTACCTTTCCTAGATTCTAGTGATGAATATTATACAGGTTTTTCTTTTAAATAACCTTTTAAAAGTTTCTGTATATGAAAGAGAGCACGTGGTTCTTGTCCTTCTGTGCCTTATCATTTCGCTACATGAAGTCCTCTAGATCCGTTTCATCCATTTTTTTTCCAATCTGTTTGACTGTGGTTCATAGCTGTCCAGACAATCTTCTGTATTTCTGTAGTATGAATTGTAATATCTCCTTCGTAAAATTTTGATTTTATTCATGTGCATCTTCTTTTTATCTTGGCTAGTTTAGGTAAACTTTGTCAATTTTATTCATTTGTTAAAAAATCCCCTCAGTTTTATTAATCATTAATACTTTTGTGTCTATTTCATTAATTCCTGTTTTGGGCATTTTATTTTGTTCTTTCAACTTTTTTGTTTTGTTTCATTTTTGTTTCTTTTCTACTTTTACTTAGATGTATCATTAGATGACTTGTTGGAAATATTTCCATTTTTGTATAGGTATTTAGCTGCCATAAACTTTTAGTAATATTTGGGATACAATAAAAATTTTCATACTGCCTTCATTTTCATGTGTTTCAAGACATTTTGATATTTCTCTTCTGATTTCTTTATTGTCCCATTGTTCATTCAATATATTGGTTAATTCACATTTCCTTTAATATCTATAAGGTTCCTTTTTCTAGTTTTATTCCATGCAACTCATTTTATTCTGTAGCCAAGAGAAGATGTATATCATTTTAAAACTTTTCAATTTGTTGAGAATTGTGTCATTGTTTATCAAATGATCTATCCTTGACAGAATTTTTGTTCTGATGAGACAAATGTGGGTGAGTAAATTTCAGATGGAATATTCTGTAGATAGCTTCTATATCCTTTTGCATTATAATTCAGAATAACTTTGATATTTCTTGGCTTACAGTTTCTAGTCATTTACCGATGAAAGTGAGATGTCAAAACCCCCATCACATTTTGTGCTGAGGAATCATCCCCATTGCATCTAATAATTTTTGTCTCATAAAATTATTTAGTCACTCGCTTATTAATTTTTTTCTTTTAAATAGATGAAGCAATTTTTTTTAAAGCATTAATCGTTATCACAAACAACAGAAATTTCTTCTTTAACAGTTCTGAGGATTAGATGGTCAAACCTGGTAAGAACACCACTGAAGCTGGTAGAACATTAAATAAACAAAAAAATAAGACTCTGAGCTTTGAGTGATTCTAGATTCTTTTGACTTGTGGCAATGTTAACTCTAACTTTTACCATTGTCTTCATGTGGCCTCCTCATGCATCTCTTTTCCTGTGCCTTTATGAGGATATTTGAAAATAATGTACAATCCAGGATGACCTGTGGAGATTCTTAACTGCACCCTTAATCCTCCATTTCTTTTTTTTTTCTTCAATTCAAACTAGGCTACATTCAGAGTTTCTGTGAATTAAGTTGTGAACAAGTATGTTGGGGGCCCACCTATGAAATCACCTATGAAAATGATGAAACATCTAATTTTCTATGGAGTATTTTTCTAAACAGTGTTATACAAATCCAAACCTTTCAAATTACTTATGTTTCTATATTATTTTCCATCTCGATCATTTCTAGAGACAGGAATTAAATTGTTTATATATGTTCTAATAAAACTATTTTTAGTACTCACTAACACCTGTTTAACTTAGATATTATCTCATTGCATTATTCTGTGCTGTGTTCTCTTTTCCTGCGTTTACATAGGAGGCTTCTCCGTTATTTCTTCTATGCCTACAGCATTTTTAAATCTTCTTACATCTAGGGAAACCTTTACATCTTAGTTCAAAAGCAGAGATCACTGTACACTTTTGATAATCTACCACACTATCTGAAAAATAAGTTTTACCTAGTGTTTCAATATGTGATTTTGTGTGCATGTAAATACATGTGTAAAATATTGCCATGCGACAAACATAAAACATACACAAGAATAGAAATTATAAAGGTTAAAACCAAATAAAAGTAAATACATAATGTTTTTCACTATGTTCTCATTAAATCGAACCAATAGACTCAATATTTCTATGATTCTTTGAGGACATTGAGAATTAGGGACTAAATGGAAACACCTGCAACATGCCCACTAACTGTGCACATTGCCACCTTTGGGTCTTATTAGCTGCATAGTCTAGCATAATTTTAGGAGAGCGTTCTTCCCACCCTGTTTGCAACACACACAGTCCCCAAGTTACAAGTATTCATTTTGGGACACTTCCTAAAAAAATTATGGTGGCATGAGAGCAATATGCACTTAGTGAAAAAAAATCATACTCTACACTTGATCTTTTTTAATGCACCTGCAATATATGACATAAAAATATCTACGTCACTTGGCAGTGGCATCAAGATTCACCTCCCAGACATATCCTAAGGGATCACAGGGAAAATGATTCTAGGAGCTAACTGCTGACACAACGCAGTGCATGGCTACGCTGTGTGCCACGCAGGGTTTCAGGATGATTTAAAACATTTTGGACTGAAAATATTTTAAACTTACAAAAGATATGTTGAAATGTAAGTCTGTATAAATCAAGAATCATCATATTCCTATCATTTGGGACTTCTGGTATTTTTCTGTGCTATTCCATGGGAGAAGTTTTCTCTCTGTACCTGGCCTATGACAGATGACAACGGGATTATGAAGCAAATTTAAGAACATAGTTACTAAGATATTTCCCACTTTCTAGATCTAAAACATGAAGATATCATTTAATTTTCTCTATGTATTTATTTCAAGTTTATGAAGCGAGAGTTGAGACTAGCATTGAGCATAAGAACTTCAGTAGATTATTATTACTTAGTTGCTGTCAGAGAAAATTATTTTAATTATATTGAAATTACGCTACTTGCATAGATTCCTTAATATGTAACTTCATAGATGTTGCCTCCCCCTAAGAAAATTATATTGGCTTTGACTGATTGTTATGAGAAGACTCATTTGAATATCTAATGCAAATGAGTACATCCTATTTTGTTTTTTGATGCTGATTTGGTAGAAAATATAACCTGTATACCTGTATGAATTTTCAGATGTGATTCTAAAATTGAATCAAGTAAGCAAGGGGTATTAAAAGTAGAGACAATTCACCTATCAGTTGCTATTGTTCTAACTAAAGCTCTGTATTATACTAATTAAACCCTTTGTGCTAACATGAATAATGATCGGGGTTCAACTTGAAATAACTCTCTCAGCAGTTTTAGTTACTGAATGTTAAGAACCTACATAAACAATATACTAGGAGGCCAAAAGATGCCTCAGTAATTGCTGTATCATCACCTCATCTTTTAATACACTAATTTAAAAATATATAAAACATCCTTAAAGTATATACTATTAATTTTCACATGATAAGTTTTATGCGTTTTAAAACAGTAGGTTATTTTTCTGTTTTCTTGCTGTGGGTTTATAGCAGGCAAGGGTCTACATGCAGAAATTGTTTATTTTTCTGTCTCCAAACTGATCCCTTCACTGCTTTCCGCTCTTCTAAATTTTAAAAATATGACATGGATGTTTTGATGACTTTTTTAACAGAATATGATATATTATTGGACTTCAGCAGAATGTTAAAAAGTAAGATATTATGGTTTGAGTATTAAGAGTTTTAGGCCTAACTCTGACATTCACCAGGTACCCAAACACTGCACTTGTTTCTCAGTGTATTTATATCTCTGTTGCTAAAGTAATAATTTTTGACTGCTTAACACCCATCAGGTCCTTTTATCTTTGCTCTCCTGTGTTGAGATATGACAGTCATAGGCCTTAAACATTTCTTCAAAGATACACACATCTAGAACTACAGATGATTGAAGAAATGAGAAACTGCACAGGTGTGCCCAAAAGTGCACTCTACGAAATAGATACCAACACATCAAACTACCTTTTGATATTTTATGCTGCACCAATTGATCTGACTACACAATTATTCATAGGAATATGATTTATTTATACAGAATCAATGACAGACTTAAATATGTTTTTCCTACATCTCAAATTTAAGGTTACTGCATCAGACAGGCCTTCATTTGTATACTTTGATATCACTGAGCACCTGCCATTTATGCTTATATTTTGAGTAGTTTATATAAAATGTTCCCCTTGCCAGTTTCATGATATTATTTATAACATTTTATAAGTCAATGGCAGATATAATTAGTGACAGAATTTACTATAATTTTAAAGAGAGGATATTTCTTTAGACCGCATTCCCATGCATGAGTCAGATTTAAAAATTTCAAAATAAAGAATGAGCATTAGTATTTTTATTTACATTAATTTACCAACAACTTATATCTGAATTTTTATATGTAGTATATTTGGAATTTTCCTATGTATCTATTATTTATCTACCTATCTGTCATTAGCTTCTAATAAAAATATTTTAAGGCAGATCTTTTCCTATAAATAGCTTTAATTGGTAAAAATAAAAATGCTTTTATAGAATTCAGTAGTTTTAATCTGTTTTATTATTACTTAAGTTTTGGTGGAAAATAAATACTGAATGTTTCATCCTATAAAAATTTTTAAATTTATTGACATAACACTGACTGTCCTTTTTTCATGCATAACATAAATTTAGTATACTAGACCTCTTTTTCAGGGTCTTGCTCTAGAGTTCAAGATCAGCTTAATTCTGAAATCACTAAAATTCTAAAATTATAAACATTATTTTTTGGAACCTGGCTATGTTTATTAATTTTCATATATTGTGTGTGGTTCTTTTCATGCTACAAATAAGTTGATTAATTGCAATAGACATATTGACATTAGAAGTTAAACATATTTGGTGCCTTGTCTTTGAAGAAAATTTTTATTGAACCCCGATCTGCCATACTTAGTGGAAATATGTTACTTATAGTGATTTAATCATCAGAATTAGAAACATTTATTATAAAAATCATTGTCACAGGAACATGAGACCTATAAAATATGACTCATAGATATGTATCAAATAATGCACAAAAGTAGGACACATGATATTTAGAGCAATTAAGAGCTGAATATATGATGTAATTGTAATAAGTGGCTTAAAATCAGTATTGGAGAATTTAAAGAACACTTCATGCTCATAATAATGGCTTGGCATCTAGGGATGAGTATAGTATTGAAATATTCGTTCTTCAGGTGATGGCAGGAAACTCCAAGAGTGGTAGAATGACAATGACAAGGGTATAAGAGATTTGGCACAAAGCAAGGTTGTCATAAGGAGACCAGGGACCGTTAACAACATGTCCAAACGGAGTTGTCTGACATGGTTCTGTGCACAAAATTCTTTCACCACTTCTAAATTAACATGCCTTAAAATCATCCCGGTCTGGCTGCATTGGTGTGGCTAAGAAATATCTTTCTAAAAAGTCTATCTTCTTTTTTTCTTTCACCTAATGACATTGAGGAAAATTCTGTCTTTACAGATATATTTGTCATTATCTAGGAGGAGGTGTTAAGATTGAAATACATCATGAATGTATAAATTTAGAATAAAAATGCTAAAGTAAAAGAGACCCATCATTATTAATCCTCTTCAAAATATATGCTTTTGGTTTGAATACACTTATCCTTCATTTTTGTCTGAAGTAGTGCTGGAATCCAGCTCTCAGGAGTTTTGCGGTTGCATTTCTGTGGCTTCTTGATGTCCCGAATTGATCCAAAATGTTTACTCTCTGTGGTGTTTTTGACTTTTGAGAAAAGCCCAAAGTTACATGATGCCCTAAATAGTAAATCACATGGCTGAAGACACATTGTAAGGTACCAACTAGCCAACCCTTCAGTCAGAAGGGCCTAAGCAGAGGACTTCCCACAATGTTTGTCATAACTTTAATGACACTCATGAAAGAGGACTTTCAGATGTGCCTCAAAAGGCTACATTTATTTTTAGCAATTTCTATGACAGTCTTTACAAACAACAACAGTAACAATAAAACACTTAAATAAGATTTACATTTTTAATACATAGACTATGTTTTCAAGATAAGTAATTTCTTCATTAATAAAAGATGAATCTGAATTTACAGACCCGTGTATGTTGCTTCCAGTTACTACACTCTTAATAATAACCCATATTTTTCAGATTAAGTACCTATTGCATAAATTAAATTTAAGTGTTTTGTATCCCGAGTTTTTCTATTGACTGTTCTTCATAATTAAAGAAAATCTACTGAATTTCTAATAACAAATGTGTAGGTCCAAAACACACAAAAAAGGGATTTTGGAATCCCTTGTAAAAGACATTTAAGAATTTTATTGGATGATTAATTACACATAATACAGTCATAATCTTATCTTGGTCTGAAGTCACAGATAAAACAGGGAATTCCTATTGAAAAAATGATTTTGTACTTGCTTTTGGTTAGACTCCACGAAAAGTACTGGTTTCATAATGGCTAAAACAGGTATAAAGATATCTATACCAACTGGATGATGTATAAAAGAGGAAGCTATTAGACAAGTTTTAAGTATAATGAATTTGAAATTAAAAGATATGCTAAATTATTACAGTGGAGGAAGAGCTGGTTTTCAAATATGCAATCTCTGATTTGGAAGAGGAAATTTACTTTTATTCAATTTTCATAATGTTTGAGACTATAAATATGTCCATTGGTTGGAACCAAGATGTTCTGAGATGAAATGATTTCTTGAAGATTCCATCACACCTGGACATACTCATGGCAGCTATTTAATTGGGATGGTGCGGAGTTTAATTTTAGAAGCACTTCTGGACTAGACTAGATGAACTTTTATGTCCACCAACTCCCATTTTTGTAACATGTTGCTCTTGACTTATTAAACTTTCAGATCTCTTAGACCTCATATACATAATTTATTTACAATTATGTACTTTAAAACAAGAGTTGAAGGAATTTCTTGCTTAAAAATGTGAAGCATTTCTTTCTTTTAACGAAGAAACTTTGACAAGTACAATACACCGTCCTAACAGACAACATTACATCTACAATTTACGTCAAAACTTCATATATTGAAAAGCTGAGTGGATTGCTATTCAGAGAAATTGAAAATGGATTTGAAAGTGTGACCATAAATCCACTGTCAGATTACAGTTTATATCAGACTTTAAACATTTAGACTGATGGAAAGTAAACATCCTAATATGATCAAAAATTATGCTGAATCTATGACAGGAATTTATTCTACTGCAATGTGAGATGGGCATAAACTTCCATAGCAGAACCAAATTTGTACTAAGATTAAAATATAATAAATACTTTTTGCAACACTTTTACATTAATAACTAATTACGTCCAAAGTACCAATATTTGAAAATGAAATACTATGACAAAATTATTCCTTAAACCTGAAGATATTTTGAAAACAATATGACAAAACTATGAGATAAAAGGCTCCAGAATGAAACCAGACCCTTATCTGTCTCCACACACTTAAATTAGATCAAAATGAATCAAGGAACTGGACATCAAAACAGAAACACTGAACTTACTGGAAGATAAAATAAGTAAAACCCTAGAAGACAGAGACAGGAAAGAAATTTTTGAACAGATCACCAGCTGCATCAGAAATCTCAGCAAGAATCAACAAATGAGACTACATTATATTAGAATTGCAGAACAAAAGAAACCATCAACAAAGTGAAAAGACAACCTATACACAATGGAATCCTACTCAGCCATAAAGAAAGACAGGTACAAAGCTTTTGAATAAAATGGGGCCTCCTTGCGTCAATAATGTTCAGCGAATTGGGGCAAGCACAAAAAGCTGTCTATAGATGGGTGTTCCTCATGAAATTCATAAAAAATTTAACAGAAAATGGCCCAAACATGAATGGTAAGGTAGAAAGAGAAGCAAAGGTCAGGTAGGAAAGGAATGAACCTCTGAAAAAAGTGTGGACACAGACACTCACTAATTCCCCAAACCCCATGGCTTAATGTGGTACAGAATTTGGAATTCATGTATTAACAAAAAAAGTTAAATTTAATGTCATGTGATTTTTTTACCAAAAATATAAGTAGTCATAAAACTGAATACATATTACCTCGAAGTAATTTATTTTCAAATGTATTTTCAATACACTTGTTTTCAATACCTATGCATCCATAGATAAATATAAATAAAACTAAATTTAAAACATTAAAAGATTTCTAGGACACATAATAAGGCAGTTACTAGTAAAATTCAATGAAACCTTGGAGTGTTAATTCTGATAGCCTGATTCAGCCTAATATAATTTTAATTTTAAAAATGTGTTTGTGATTTAAGCAAGGTAGGACTCTATGCTTCAAAAGAGGATAGTGCACAAAGTAGAGAATATTTTACATAAATAAAAATTTTAACTAGTAAAGAACAATAAAATTAAAATGTATTAAAATATGTTTGCAATTTATTTCAATAAATTACAACTGCACAATACATATCATTGGTACCTCTGTGTCCTAGAAATTCTGGTCCTAATTTTTTTTGAATGCCTATGAGCTAATAAATTCTCTTTCTACTAACCTGAAAAGATATTTGGCTATTGTTAAGAATAGTCATTGCTTAGTGGACCATGAGGTTTCTGGCTTTCAAGGCAGCTATATCCGTGAAACTCCTGATGAAGTTTCATAGCTAACTATACTGATACCACAATATTTCAGAGAACCATATCCATGGATGACAGAATCATGGTGCCCAAATTTTAAAATATCACAATAATCAAACGAACCACCACTCACTCAATACATGATCTTTTCTGTTGTTCAGAGAATAAATCAATGACCAGCTGAAGAGTGAAATGGGATTTTAATATTGCATAGAAAATCACTTCCATCTTCACATCCACCAAGGCCACTGTGACTATAGAATCCTTTCTAATCTCTTTAACTAACAGGTGTCAATTTATTGAAGTTAATTTAAATGAAATCTGTTACGTAACTCAGCTTTAAAATTTGAAGTCAATTCAGGCAAGACCAAAAAAACTTAGAAACAAAATTCTCAATAGATAGCAAGCATAACTTTTAAAATTTCATTTTAGATTTTTAAAATATCAATGACAATATTTTCAACTATGGTAAATTTAAGTTAAAGAAGAAACATTGGGCTGGAGAATTCCAAAAGCCTCGTTATTTTTGCTGGTAATGATTTGCCACCTATAATTTTTAAAATAATAAACACCAAAAGTTGTTCATCTAGTTTAACAAAGTAATAGACAACTTTGAAAATACTCCATTTCCAGCATCACAACATACTAGATGAATAGCAAACTACAGACTAGAAAGTAAGTGTGATGTATAATACAAAGCCCTTCAGAAAACTAGATATTTGAAATGAATGAAAATACTCAATTAAGGAGACTCTTTTTGTAAACCGAGAGCTTAGATCCTCTCTACAGTAGCCAAGCAGCGATTCTGTTGCTCAGAACTTTACATAACACTCATATAAAGAATGGAAGGTTTAACTTGGCTCCCAGCTTCAGAAATTGAGTAGAAACATAATGGGAGAGAGTCTGGTGGCACCAAGGCGGTTTAGTTTATGGGAAGAAAAGCAGAGGAAGAATGCCAGGGATCGAGGTGTAAGGAGGGATCTGTAGACCTCAGGGTCACTCCTACGAGCCACTAAACACTCCCAGAAATGATCTGTATTAACGTCATGAGGGGATCTCAACCCAATCGAGCTGACAATCCAACTTACTTGTCACAAATTTTCAAATAAATAATATTCACTTCTTTTCTGAAAAACTCCTTTGAGCTCAATAGAATTCTGCAACTTGGAGTAAACTTCCAATCTGTGCTTATTAAAATATAATTATATTACACATAGGAAAGAGAATCTACTTATGTGCATTTGCTATAAATTTCAAACTGATTATATTGTACTACTTTATGTCTATTTTTCTTTTCTCTCTTAAGAGCACTGAACAGCTAAATTTAGGTAGGCTGCGTTTTTGGTCCAATGTGTCTGGTAATTCATAGTTGAGAGGCTGACAATTTTAGTGATAATATTTGTCAGCACAGTTGGTCAAAATTTAAGCTTCAGAAAATGTTACTTCAGAGAAATTCTCTTAGTCATAAAATAGGTTCATTGAATCGTAATTTATTTTACACTATACATGTTTACATGCACTTGGTTGTGTAAAATAAATCATTTGGAATTCTAAAATTCAAACTTCTTTCTAAAAGAATTATACACGTTTTGTTATTATAATGTTAGGAAGTACTTTCTAGAAAAATATATTTAGTTAATTTTCTTCAAGAACTGAAAGGCACATGAATTTTCAACTTATGTCCACTATACAGAAATGGCCAATTCTAAACATCTCCTTGGCTTAATAAATTTGACTCATTAGATGGAAAATCTAAGCTAAAACAATCCTTAGGGTCCCACAAACTCCACAAAGATGGCCCTTGTTCACCACTAAAATGTAACTGCTTTTACAGAAGACACAGTAATATTCTTTGCTGCTTCTGCATTCACTAGAGACTTCAGCCGTGGAAGTTAGCATCTCTCTTAAGTGTCTTTACCCACGGCCCATTGACAATTTTAAAACTCTGGGTAACATCAAGAAGTCAATAAATATTCTAAATATTACATAAAAATGAATATTTGCTCACATCAAAAGTGTGTTCTATCACAGATAACAAAAACTTTCATGGTCCTTATTTCATGCAAGAATATCCAGAAGCATCCTACTTACCAAATAAGACATCAAGCTGTCGCTCCCTACCAGCATTTAAGTTGCCTTGGAACTGAGAACCAAGGGATCAGTAAAAGTTTCCTGTACTTAAAGTATCAGTCAGAAGACACTTTGAAAGATACTCGCATCTTTATAAGGAATAAGCCATATCTCTCATCTACCAAATGTACAGGAATTGTTGGTTAATTATTTCTATTTATGTTCATTCTACTCTATTATCAAACTCAGAAATTACTTGCCAGTTTTCCATCGCTATAAATTAATTTGAACTTCTGAGAAATTTGTATGTAGATTAGATTTTTCTGCTGACTTCTACTACTTACTATAAAATTATTTGCTATATAAATTAAAATAGTTTATGATAATTTAGTATTTTCCTGACCTATATGGTGCATTCCATTATATGAATATATTAAGGCAAGTTTATTGATTGAAGTATGGATGGGCAGCCTTTTGTGTGTATTGCTTTAAGTTAGACATTTATAGCTAGCTGTAACAAATAAGGGTGCTATGGACATCTGTGCGCAAGCCTTCACATAGCAAGTACTCACACTGATAAATGCTGAAGTACAGATGGCAATGTAACGTCTCCACATACTACTCAGTAACCCTACATGGCTCTGAAGAAGTTGATGGGATAGAAATTTATTTTTTGCCATGTTTCTCTGCAGATTATTGCATGTAGGAATGGAACAATAGACAACTAACAATACTTGGCAGATTTTTGTGGAACAGGAAGATGAGTTTTCATTAAACATTATTGAGTATGTAACACTGAAAAAGGCAAAATCTGTAATAAGGGTAAATTGAGAAAAAGTGGTTGTCACTGTTTACTTAGAGGACATTTTGTAAGTAAATAGATTTTTAAAAAGCATGTATGTGTGCATAAGTGAGGATGGGATTGAAACGTTTTTATAATAAAAAGAGAAAATGGAATGATACTTTTCGTCACTTTCTTCTTGTTGGGGCACGACCCCACAACTTAACGGCTAGAAGATTTAGCTTACATCACAATTCCAAGGTCTCCATCCACTCCTGGTCAGCTGGCAAGGGCAGCCTGGCTGAGGGGTCTGGAGAGGAGCAACTGGACAAGGGATCACAAGATAGAGTCGAAAACACTCAGGGGAACCCAGGGGGGAATCACAGGCTCATTCTCTGTGACACACCTCCTCTGACCAGGTACCTCTTTATCGCCCCAGAAATCTTTAGACAGATCCTCCATATCCAATCAGCTCCCTAAATCCATTGACCTTCCAAACACATGAGGCTTTGGGAGATATTCCAGATCCAAATCATAACATTTTTTTTTAAAGAGCTCACGTGTCGTTGTTCCCGGGGACCTGCCACACTGTTGGCCACCTGCAACAAGGAACCAGTGAAGTCTGGGGGAAATAGGGTTTCCAGTGGCCTGAGTGTGACGGAATCACATCCGGGAGGCTGAATCAGTGTTAACAGCTTGGTTACTGGAGGTGAACACCAGGCTTATAAGCAGTTTTAAGAAGAAGGGTCAGCCACGGTAATAGGGCAAGGGTCATTTACTGATTGGAGGAAGTTTGGGGTGTGAAAGTCGCCTAATTTCCATGGTAGGTCTCTCAAAATTTGACCACGTGATTTCTGGTAAAGGTCATGGGGTAGGAGAAAATTAGGAATTTGGGAATGATAAAACCGGAACTGCGGGCCTTCCTGGGCCTGCAGTAAGAGGGAGGGGCTCCAGTCCTGCCAGGCTTCAGAGATGATTATCAGGGTATGAGCTGCTATCTACCTTCACTTATCCTTGGCCTAGTCAGGGTTCCACATTTACCTTAAAAAAAACAAAAACAAACTTTTTCTTTGATAGTATGGTTATTTTCTTTCCTTATCTCCTGATTCACAGAAAAATTTCTTTTAGATACTGTGATATCTTCTTATTTCAATGAGAGAACAATGAACACTGCTTTTTCTCAGAGGTAGAATTTCCAAAATTCACAGGACATCTCTTTACACAAATGTTTGATATTTGTTTGTTCATTTGATATAAAGTGGGATTAGTGGATAATATTAAATCCCAGATCATCCTGAGCACATGTTAGAATAACCTTAACATGATCCAGAGAGCAATAGGCACTCAATGTAACCACCCAACAGGGACAGTTGCTATCATTAAATTCCAGTATTTTATCAATATATTGTTCTGACATATTTACACTAGTCAAAGTTAGTCCAGGAATGCCACATAGTTTGCACAGTGGCATATATAATGATATTGTGCTTGCAAAACAACTGACATAGATTATATAACTTCTGAATTTCTTTCTCTTTTTTTTTTTGTCCAAATAGGCAGAGAATGTTGCATTTAGAGGACATATGATCCAGCTAGACTGAAAATGTGATGTCACAAACATAGCTCTCACCGTGTTTGATCCTGAATAGTTGTGGCAGGTGCTGAGGTGTTGCTGTAGAAATGCATCATTTTGTTTTGGTTTTCAGAGAAAAATAGTGAGATTCAGACTGGATGACTGAAATAGTGCTCTTTTCAGGATGACAGATACATTTATTTTAAAATTCTGCAGTGGCAGATATGGGCTCATGACTTAGATAGTTCACAACACTGATGAAGTAAGTATAATGAGAAACAAAAATGAGAAAAATAAAACAAGTGGTGCATTTGTTACTCATTGAAAATAAAATGAAAATAATTCTGCATGTTGATGGGTGGTCTCTCCAATCATCGAAGTACTAACCAGAAAACATTTTTAAAAAATCACCACTAAGATGCTGAGCTGAATGTATTCTTCATGCATTGCCAGGCTTTCTATTGCTGTGACAAAACAATTAAGATAACCAATTTTAAAAAGCAAAGATTTATTTTAGTTCATGGTTTAGGAGGTTTCAGTCCATGGTTGATTAGCTTAATTACTTATGAAGCAAAACATCAGAGAAAGATGCATAAAGGATAAAAAATGCTTGCTTAATTGAAGACAGGATGCTGAGCTTTGGACCAGCCTGGACTACAGACAGACCCTGTCCCCCAAAATATTATGTATGTATATTGCAGACAGGATGCAAAGACTATACCAGAAGAGGCAAGGGTCCTTGAAATTTTTTTTGGTAGGCACACCTGCAGTGACCGAACTTCCTTCCTCTACATCCTATATTCTTAAATTTTCACCAACTCTCAATAAAACCACAAGCAGGGAAACCAGCTGTAAGCATGTGGCCTTTGAGGGACACTAAAGACCCAAACACTAACCCTTGTAATGAATGTGTTCTAACATATTTAGAAAACTACAGAAGCATGCAGTTATTATCTTTAAAATGAAGAGACTAGAAGACTAGAGAAGATTCTAGATTTCTAGTGTCCAGTAAGTGGCCTTGGCGATTTTATAATGATACTGTCATCATGGAGTTCTCATCTATCAAACACAAGGTTATTGCTATAGAAAACCAGTTCATCAGGATCACAAATTCAAGCTAAATCTGTGCAACGTAATGGCCTAGAAACACCCTGCCTTGAGAAAGAAATATGGAAATATAAATCAGTGCAAAGTTCTGGGTTCAAATCCCAGTACTGTAGAGGCAAAAAAAAAAAAGTTACCTTAGAGTGTAGAAGGGTTTGCTTGTTCATGGGGTTGGTATTAAGGTGTATAGAACAGAGAAGAGATCTCAGGATTATGTGAATTTTTAACAGCATGCATGTGAGAAAGTCAAGATGGAGGTAAAAACATTTGGTTTACAATTTGTGCTAGTTCTCTTATTATAAATGAGAATGTATCGATTTTTCAATGAGCTTTCAAATCATATCACTAATGATGACTCCTTTTTTTCCATTACTTAAAATTCACCATCCTACTTCAAGGGAATTACTCCCTGCCTAAAGTTCTAACAAGTAATCATGATGTGTGACTTGTGGGTTGAGCCACACCTGCACTAGAAAGAACATGGAACAACCTGAGGTCTTGTGCATTCAGGTGTTCATTTTGCTTTTGCATCAGGTACAAACTTGTCTGGAGAGAAAAAAATAATCGACAAATTTTAAAATTTTTCACATAAATTGGGTGAATAAAAAGAAGGCGGGTAATTATGCTGTTAGGTCCCCAAATGTAGGACTTTGCTCTCTGACACCTTGACCCCACCTGTCTAATTTGTGACACAAGATCTTGGATTGTTTTCTCTTTCCACAGGACAAAATTTCCCAGTCTTGGTCAATCTGTGTTGTAATCTTTTGGTTTGGGATGACGGAATGTAGCATGTAGCAGGATGTAGAATCTTTGTTAAGTGGGAAAGATTAAAGATCAAATATGAGGCTTCAATTACTATTCTGAAAGAAGCAGCGTGCATAGTTATTGTGTTTGTAATAAATCTTGCCCCTCCCCCCAGAGTAACTGAAAATCTTTCAAGCTCTGAGGGTCATAGACATAAGTGATGAATTTAACACAGTATATGAAGGAGCAATAGAAAGTTTTACTTTTCGTTCAAGCCAACTTTTGATGGTAATCCTCCTGTACTTCAGCCTAAGAACAGATTAAGAGCACAAATAACCTTTCTAATACCTGCACAAGTTTTGTTTCTAAAAATCATACAATCGGGGCTCGAGGAATGCACAGCAATTGCATCTCTTGCCTTGCAAGTGCAAGGCCTTGAGTTTGATTCCCCAACACCATATAAAGTCTGGTATGGTGGCGCACAACTATAATCCTAGCACTCCGGTGGCAAGTAGATTGTCCTGAGTCTAAAGTCAGCCTGAGTTGCACAGTGAGTTCAGGACCAGCCTAGGCTACAGAGAAAGACCCTGTCTCAAAAAAATCATACAATTATCTAATATAAGCTGTGTCTGGCATTTTGTTAAAAACAATGCAAAGTATTTCAAATTACACTTGCTAATCTTATTCAATGTTGCTACTCCCAAATGTGTTATATTCCAAACTGGCTTTTCTTCTTCTTGATAAATATACCAGCTTTTAGTTTGACCAGTGAAATAGTGCAAAAGGCAGTCAATCAAAATGTATTTCTCTGAATTCCAATGAACCTTTTAGAAAAATGAACAAGATTAAATTCTTAAGAGGCCTTAGCATGTTCACTAAGTGCAGAAGTGATTAATCTTTTTACTCCGTGCTGACGGCAGCCATAAAATGTATGCAATTAAATTCTCTAGTGAATTATATGTGTATGACACATACTGTGAAGCTGTCCAAGAGAAGAGGGACAGAAAAAATAAGGTGTGTGCATGGTACTCAGAAGTAAGATTCTCTAACCGTTGTGTCCACTGAAATGCAATTTGGAACCAGTCAGTTTTCTGATAGTACTGCAAAGCTTTCTTATAACTGTTTTTTGGGTTTTTTTTTTTTTGCCCTGGTACTATGTTAATTTCAATGATAACAGAATTCAATACTTCTTTATAATGATCTGATTTTTAATTTTAGTGAATAAATATCATAATCATCTTTTTACATTTGAAAAAGAGAGATGGTTAAGGCACTATCACTATGTGGTAATATATTTTGTTGGTGTGACAAATGAGTAGGCTATCTATTATAGGTAATGAGGTTTTGAAAATTTAAAAATGTAAAGATTACTTTGATACATTGTGAATATATTTATTTTGTTTTGTCTATTTAGTAAGTTTTACAAAGATTGCTATTCATACTCCAAAGTTCATTTTACTTTAACAGAGTGAAACCTGTATAAAGGGATTTTCAAATACACAACACTTCTTGATGACTTTTGTAGATGGCCAATGGGACCCAAAAGTACTGTGCAAGTGAGTTCTGTGAAGGAACAGCATCTGTTTTATTTCCTGGAAGGTGAAATGCCATTATCATGAGTAGTATTAGAGACATCACTTTGGAACACAAGTTGGAATCTGGGAACAAAGGAAGGGTATATTGGAAACTAAAATATTGAGAAAAACTTGATGATTAAAAAATGAGATGTTGTGAATTTCCCTGTGCTTTAGCCTGTTTAGAATTGATGCAATCCCCCAACTAAACTGTTATGAGATTTTTTATAAGAGGGTGTAGGTCAGCAATCTCACTTTTTAATATTATTTAGAAACATAAAATCTACAGTTGGTAGAATGATCCAGGAATGAAGAAATAGTGATCACTATGGGATGGTATTGACATGGAGATAGAAAACATGTTTAAGTGAGATAGAAGCTCCTACACTGTCTTACTTCTGAAGTTATCTCTGCTAACGGGGCATGCTGATGATTAAACTAATAATATGTTCAAGGAGACATTGTTTCCAGAATGGTTTCAGCAGGCTGTGAAAATTAACTTTGTCTACTTGATTGACTTGGGAACCACCCAAGGGAATAGTTAAGCATACGTATGGGTATATTTGGATAGGTTTTGGAGACTCTCTTAATAAATAAAAAATCTGAAGATTCTTTCAGTAATCAATAAATTGAGAGTTAGGCATTCAGTCTTAGACATTGAAAACTGCTTACTGTGAGAGCACATGTCCACCCACTCTGCTTGTCTCCACCTAAACTGGATGTTTCCTAGTGAGCTGAACTATTGTGAGGATTGCTTGCTTCAAAGACAGCTGTAAAGTTTCTGGTTTTGTGGAGTTTACTTAATTTCTGCCTGATTATAATCCAGGATATCAGTAAGATTACATTCTGCCTGTGAATTTGATTACTTCTCTCATCTGTTTGCTCTGTGACTTTAATTAACCATTGCCTTAGTTTTGGTCTACTTTTAGTCAATCTTTGTCAATGATTCACTCCCCTAAATACTTTTTCCTCTCTTTCCTTTTCTCAAGTTTGTACTCTATTATTGTGCTCACTTGAAAAATAAGTATGGTTTATGGATATGTGTGTGTCTGGTTAATAAGAGATAAAACGTGGTTATTGGGGCTGAAGGGGAACAGCACAGCATTTAACATGTCTGCCTAGACGGTGTAAGGCCCTGCCTTCAATTTGCAGCATCACATAAGCTAGGCATGGTGATGCACGCCTCCAGTCCCAGCACTAGGAAAGTGGAGACAGGAGAACTGCTGTGAGTTAGAGGTCAGCATGGACTACAGAATGAGGCCAGTATAGACATGTGCTAGAGAATGAAGCCCTGTCTCAAAAGAAACATGCTTGGCAAGCTTGTTTTTATCAATTTGGCTGGCTTGGCAGACAACCACAATATTAGTAAAAAGTACTTCTAATTGTGCCTATTGTCTCCTGGATGAATAATTTTGGGTAGTACAAATGGTTCCCAGTCCCTTCCTCTCTAGGAAAGTTCATGTGAACTGCTTCCTGGCCACAATAAACTTAGCTTCTTGGATCCACCCACACCATTTTGCCATGATGCTTGTGCCTTGAAGCCAGCTTACCATAGACTGACTCTCCTGAAATTGTGAATCCATGCGGTGTCAGATAATTTGTCTTGCCATGGAGAAAGCTCAATAATACACTGCCTAGTCTTAGAAAAAAGAAGTATTCACAGTAAATCAATGTAACTTACAGATTTGTGAGTTCTTTAGAAAATGATTTGTAAACTATGCAACCCATGCGGCATACAATAAAAGCAATTTCATAACACAATAGTAGTTATTCCTGTGTGTGCAGAGAGATATAAACCATCCTCAGAGCTTCCATTCCTTTCTTTGGCCCCAAGAATGCATATCCAATGCAACAATTGTAGTAGGAAAGCTCCCATCTACATCCTGGAATACTGTATTGTTCTTCCTGGTAGCCTAATTACCACTTATCTTAATACTTAATAAAACTTATTACTTAGTAAAATCACTTACCTACTTAGTCTGATTTGACATTGTTTCTTTTATGCTAGTTCATAGAAACTGCTCCTAAAATTTTAGTTCCAGGATAGAAAGTTACATGAAACAAACTCACAATTGATGCCAATCTTGAAGGATAGCGTCCCTTGATATTTATGTGACACAATCAAAACTTTTATTTTCATAATGCTTATTCTGGTTTGTACTCTTATCAACAATATAAAGGGCTCTATTTCTCTCCCATAACCTCAACAGTATATATTTTTTGAAGTCTTATTAACAGCTATCCTTAAGAGTATAAATGATAGAATCCAGTCTTGTTTTGACTGCATAATTCTCATGGCAAAATTGCTGAGGATTTTTTGATAGAAGATCATTGTGGAAATCAGTATAACCATTTCTTCAAAAACAGAAAACACATATCCATTTGATCCTGCAATAACTGTTTTGGATATGTTTCCAAAAGAGTTAAAAACAATATATAACCATGATAGATGCACACCCAGGATTGTAGCAGCACAACTCCTGACTGCCAAACACTGGAATTAGCTGATATCTTCACAGATGGATAAAGTGAATGCAGTATATGTAGACAGCGAAGTACTACTCTACTGCAAACATAGTTTGAGTCATCTGTAGAAAAATAGACACACCTTGAGACTTTTATACATAAAAAGAACTACACACAGACGGTTGAGTATTGCACGGTGTCTCTAACATGAGATGTGTCTTAGTTACTTAATAGTGGAAGCACATGACAGAGGTGGAGATGGAGGCAGCTTCTCACAATATTGCAAACAGGAAGCCAACTCAGGTCAAGTCCAGTCAAATGAAGTCAAATCCTTGAAGGAAGGCAAGAAGAGGCATATTTTTCTACCAGGTCAAGACCCAGTGATCTGTCCGTTCTGAGCTAGCCTCAGGGTCCCACCTGTTCTAGGTTTAAGTCCCAACCACAGGTCTGTAATCCAATTCACTAGCCTGCAACCTACCATATGCCCATAATTCACCCCTGCATACTAGGCTCCAATTTCCTAACAGCAGTTAATTCCATTGACAATCCATAGCATCCAAACGCATAAGACTTCTGGGGGACACTCTGGATCCAAATTGCAATATGATGTCCAAAAATTAGCTAAGTAAATAGCCAAATGCAAGTGATGGCAGGAAACAGGGAGAGCGATTTTATGAAGACAGAAGGAATGTTCTGTGGGAAGAGATGCGGGAAAGGGTTAGGGAAGGAGACATGATAAAGATGTGGTATGCAAATGAATCAATTCTTCAGTTTGAATGTAATTCTGATGTATCACAAATGCATTGTAATAAAATAATTTGGGGGAAAATTACATTTATTTCCATAACAAGATTTGGAATGTTTCTCCACAGAAAATCTGGAGTGCATAGCAGTTTGTACTTATCAATTTAGACTATTTTTAAGCAATCTGTAGATAGGTTAACATTTGTAATTTAAATGCTTCAAGGCACCATTTTGTCTGGAAAACTAGACACTAAGATGATAGTAAGTTAATACTTATGAGAGCACAAAGGTTATGTAATATAAATTTATGCTAAAATGGCATACTTATCATTCTTCTATTAAGTTGTTTATAACTGATTTAATAACTAAGTTGCAATGAGATTTATTGAAAATGTTGAAGATATCTGACTCTATTGTCCTGAAAATAAATTATCTTATCTTTTCTCCATAATTTTCTTGTTTTAAAAAGAACATATTTCAGTCAGTCAAAATATTTCGTACAATTCACAGGTTAAATTTAATGTATAGTACAACACAGCATGGTAAGGTATGCTAAATCAAAAGCATGCACACACACACTGTGGTTTTTTCAGAAATTGTTACTACTTAATAAGGTATATGCACAAAATACTCAAAATCAATGTAAACATTTATGTATTGCCTTTATATCTATCAATAAAACGGGGAACATAATGACATTTTTGTTTTTCCTATTTTATTAGTATTTGTATGCTAATCACAATGGTTACATAATCTTGAGAGTTCTGTGCACATATATTTTGCATCAACTTCACATCCCCTTCCCCTCTCTTCTGTCTTCCTTTCCGACTTCAAACAACTTGCTCAATTGGCTTTTTAAAAAATTAATTTATATTTAATTTAAACTCTGGGTTTCTTATGAAAATATGAAATATTTGACTTCCTGATTATGATTCAATTCACTAGGCATGACTTTTTCAAGTTGTATCCATTTATCTGCAAATGACCCAAATCTGTCTTTATGGTAAAGTAGTACTCCATTGTGTGTGTGTGTGTGTGTGTGTGTGTGTTATTTTTAACAATCTTTTGGTCTATCAATGAACATTTTGGAATCTTCCATAATTTAGCTATTCATACCATACAGTTATAAACATGAGTTATAATAGAGGAATCTCTGTTATATGGTGCTTATAAATCTTTTGGATAGATAACTGGAAGAGGTATCACTGGCTCAAAAGGAATATTGATGCTCAAGTTTTGCAGAATCTCTGTACTGGGTTCCTTAAAGGTTGCAACAGTTTAGAGTCCCACCAGCAATGTAAAGAGGTTCCTTTTACCCAACACCCTTTCTGGTATCTATCTCTTTCTCAGCTCTTGATGGAAGCCATTCTCATTGAAATAAGACAATATCTCAGTGTTGCTATGATTTTCATTTCTCTATTGGCCTAAGATGTTGAATATTTTTTCATGTACTCACTGGCCATTTGTACTTTTTCTGAGAACTGTCTATTCCTTTCAATTACCCATTTTTAATTGAGTCTTTGATTTTGAGATTTCTCGTTTTCTTCGGTCCTTTGTATGTTCTAGTTCTAGTCATTCACTTCCTGTACAAAATGTGGGTGATACTTTTTTTTCGCTTTTTGTTGATTCCCTCTTCACTCTGTTGACTATTCCTTTTGCTGTGCAAGAGCTTATTAATTTGTTAAATCCCATTTGTTAATTCTGACAGTTATTTCTTTTGCATAATGTATTCAAGGAAGTTTTTGCCAGTGTTTATATCTTCAAGATTGTCGCTTATATTTTCCTCCAGTGGTTTTGTGTTTCTAGTTTTATATCTCTGTCTTAGATCCATTTGGATCTCATTATGGTGTATGGTGACAGGTATGGTTGTAGACTCATCCTTCTGCGTGTGGATAAACAGTTCTCCCAGAACCATTTACTGACTGGGTAATCTGTTCTCCAGGGTTTATTTTGTCAGGATCAAATGACTAAGGGAATTGAGATGGTTTCTGCACCCTTGTGTTTCATTGGTGAACTTGTCTGTTTTTGTCCAATACTATCTTTTTTTTTAAAATCACTATTGCTTTGTAATATAACTTGATGTCTGGAATCTGTTTTTGTCTTGTTCAGGATTGCTTTAGCTATTCTGGATCTCTTTTGCTTTCATATGATTTTAAATTTTTTTTAATTTTGTGAACAGTGTTTTTGGTATTTTGATGTGAATTGCTTTGGATCTGTATATCAGTTTTGGCTATGTAGGCATTATAACAATTTATTTCTTTCTATTTAGGAACAGGGGATATGTATATATTTTATGAAGTCCTCTCCAATTTCTTTTTCAGCGTAATGTAGTTTTTCTCATAGAGTTTGTTCACTTTCTTGTTAGGCTTACTTGTAGATATTTAATTTTATGAGGAGGCATTGAAATAAGATTATTCTTCTTGGTTCTTTTTCATAGAGTTCATTGTTATCTCAAACTGAGGGAATCTACTCCACATTTTATCCAACATTATACATAATGAGGAAATGGAGAAATTTGGAAACATCACCCTTAAAGTCAGAAGCAAGGCAAAGGTTTCCACTCTCACCAATCCTTTTCAATATAGAACTCAAATCTCTAGCTAGAGAAGTCAAGAAGGGAATGAAATAAAATGAATTCATATTGGAAATTGTAATGGTTAGGATCTGGAGTGCCCCGCAAGAACCTTATGCTCTATGGATATTGTGTAGTTTTGGAATGTAGGGCCTGGCTGGAAGGGGGTGCACACTCAGGCTTGACCTGAAGGGGCCTGTGCTGCTTCTGTCTCTCCTTATGGGCAGTCTGCACTGTTTCTCCATGCCACAAGGATCTCTGCCCTAGGAACTCCAGTTCCAGCTCTAACTGCAGCCCTAACATGTAATTCCACTATTTTCCAGCTGCCCACCCATGAAAGGACTGAGGCCTTCTGAAATTGTAAGCCATGATAAATCTTCCCTCCCTAAACTGTGGGTGTTGGGTGTTGAGTCACAGCAATGAAAAAGTAACTAAAATGGGAAGGAAGAAGTTAAATTATCCTAATTTTTAAATAATATAATTTTCTACCTAGAAAACTCCAAAACTCCACTGAGAAACCGTTTGAACTAATTTAAAAATTCATCCAAGGTGCAGAATATGAAATTAATTCAAAAATCAATGATATTTCATATTTATGGTTGGTTTGAATTTATACTCTTAACAATCAAATAATACAAATAGGGTGAAAACATGAATCATGAACTTTTACTGTTGTAAACATTTGTGTTTCTTCTCATAAGCAGATTTTGATTTGTTTGCAGTATTAAAGACTTGGCATGTTAATAAGAAATATTTTACTATTTATTATAGTAGTAAATTTCTATTCTTTCTTGTTTCAACTCAAATAAAACAGCAAAAAGCCATGTTTCTAAGCTACAAGCTACACCGTCTTTAAGGAAGTTATAAAAACAAAGATCATAATAAATAACATCAGACATATAATGAAAAATAACTTCCAATTAGTGTAATCAACATCCTTGTATAGAGATGTTCAATGCCATGGCCTCTAGGGTTTAAGAATATACTGCAAGTAATTTACAATAATGCTGTATTTTTACAGGAAATCTTCCGAAAGGAAATTGTATGAATTTACTTTTTAAATGTTGGATTATAGTAAAAACTATTAATACATTTCTTTCTCCTAAAAAGAACTCGTTGCTGATAAATCGCAGGCAGTACGATAAAGTCTAGACCCGGAGACACTAGAAATGAAAGGACTCAATTGTGCTGACCTTTATTCTCTCAGTTTTCAGGCTTTTTAATGTTCTTTATTAAGAGTAAACAGGATACTTCTCTTTTTTTCTCAGTGAAATAACTCCTATTAGAGATCAGTTCAGTGCTGGTCAATGTGTATGTTAAGAACATAATTTACTTCTTGGCATCTAATTTTCTAATAAGCTGGTTTCAAATGGGCTAGTTTACATATTTGTAAGTTTTCTGATTTTTTTGTGGGCATTTATCTCTGCAACTCTGCTAAACCGTTGCAACTGCTTCTAATTGGATATGATACCTGCATTCTCTGATACACTTCTTTGCCTGTTTCGATGCTTAATATCCTTCAGAATCTACCATCACAATTTTCAGAAAGCTTTTCTAAAATGATTAGTGTGACTTAAAAGTGCTTTTTTACATCTGATAGTAACTTGTTCTTAAATTACAACAAAACTATGGCACAATCAGCGTTCTATTTGTGGATCTTCATTATACTTTAATGTATTCAGAAGAATAACTTACTTATTTCAGTTGTTCTTTTCAGGGAAAATAAAGTTTGATATTATAACATACTTCCAGAATTGGATATTATAACGACAAAGCTAATTTCAGGAAAGAGTTAAGGCCATTTGCTTCTAGCCAAGAAAGAGTATTAGGGAATAGTTCATTGTTTCCCTGAATCCACTGAAAAAGCTGTAATAAAACAGTTTTCGAGATACAGACTACCAGTAAACATAGCCTAATTATCTTAATGAACAGGAAAAAAATTATGCAGAATTTTGATTATTCTGTTACTGTGTAAATAGAGGTTCCATGTTATTGTAAATAAGGGGAAACTAATAAGACATAGAAAAAATGTCTTGAAGTTGAATACTAGAGTCTGACTGGAAGGCTACAGTGTCCAACATTCATACAGCTGAATACAACAGAGGAAAACTAAATTGAGAAAGAGAAAGAGAAGGAGAGAAGAGAGAGAGAGATTTTATATTACTTCAAAGACTGAAAATATATTCAAGGCTGAGAACATGGAAACAAGAAAAATGCTGCAAAACTTAGAGTATAGAACAACAACCACATTGGAAGTTGTATAACCCAATTATCATTGAGTAGAATTTTGGGTAGGGTGATAAATGAGGACCTTTGATTAATATTTGTTTATCATAGACAACTTGAGACCATGCTTAGTGAAGTCAGTCAAACACTGAAGGTTAAATATCACATGGTTTCTTCAAATATGAGAAACCCAGAATACAGATGTTTTATGGAATCAAATGGGTGTGATAGAGTTATAGTGGATGGGTCAAAACGGAAAGGGAAAATGTTGTAATGTTGATGGGATATATATGTGCACATGATACTCAAGCTCAGTGTAACCATTGTGTACCTAATACATATGAAAATCTAATCAGGCATCTCTGGCACTATGAAGATGTTAAAATTTCATTAACACTTTTGCACCAACAGAAATTTTTTTTTTTGCTTTTTATACATGAACTACTATTATGTAGCATTTTAATGTTAGAGAAAGTTAAAGGATGAATACATGACAACTGTTCAGTATTTTCTTTGAAATACTTTCACTGAGTCAAAATTATTTTGAAATAAAAATTTTAATTTGGCAATTATAGTGAAAACAGGCTTTTTATCAAGGCTTGGTTGGACCTGATAGCCCAATGATGCAAAGAAAACATGACAATATTATGTAGAGATTGGGATGAATTCTTGTACACTTTTACTCTGATGTAAGCTGGCACAACTGCATGGCAAAACCTACCCGTGATTGTCTACTAAATTTGAAAATTTGGTCAGATTTTAACTATTAAATGAAATCCTAGTTTTACACAGAGTTTAAACTAATATCTAGCCTGTATATTGTTTATAAGAATGACTATATGAATACAAAAATACATGTCTAAATTCATTATGTATAAGAATTCTTCCATGCTCAAACAAATATGTAAGGGTATATTCACCTTAGATGAATTTTGAACAAATAAAACAACTCTGTGGTGCTTGAAGTTGGAATTGTGGTTGCCATATGTAAGAGAGCAGAATTAAAGTGTAAGGGGGCAGAAGGAAGTCGCAAGTGTGAACTGTACACGTGTTGTGTAGATATGAGAACTTAGTGACAAGTTAAATACCGATAACATTTAATTTCTGAAGTTGTCTTATTTAGACCATAATGAAAACGTTTAAAAGAAAGTAACTAAACACACGTTCCTAACTTTTTCTTTTTCTTTCTTTTTTAGCTTATTTTTTTTCACATCCAAGAATATCAGTGAACTGCTCCAATAGGAATGAATATCATTGGATGTTTACAGGAACGAATGTCAGTAACCAGCAGAAATTCATTTCTAAGTTAACTAGGTTGTAAGATTCTGTTTCATTTTATACATATTTCTTATTTCACTCATTCCTTTCTGTTGATTAAAAATTGATGATATTGATCTAATGTTAAGGAATAATCTATTTTACCTATCAAAATGTACCCCCAAAACTGTTCTAATGAGAGCCATATAAAAATGGAAGCACAGTGTATGCATACAAGACTCACTAGGCTCTTTAGAAATTTATTTTCATATAAAAAAGTGTGTCTTCTGGATTCTGTGTTTCTTTTGTAGCAACAAGTAACAAAGCAACGTTCTTCAAACAAATAATATCTCATTTTAATTTTCTTTGGACACATTCTTCTATGAATATATTATATCATAATTTTTAAAAATTTAGCAAAGTCTGTCTCCTGGTATTCTAAAATCAAACCCTAAAATGCTATATTTGAAACTTTATGCGATTCTCCTGTTGTCTTCACAATGCAATTACAAGATCAATTGTCAATCTAAGTTTCAGGTACTTATAAGAAAGAAAAATGTTAAAATATTTAACCATGCAAAATTATGCAGAAGCACTGAAGGTGTGAACACATTGTGAGGGCTCCTTCTAGGGAATCTATGCAAGTCATGGGAGATCTACTTCTTCATGATAATATACAGAGAGCTCAGATGATCACTCCAGCAGATGTCAAATGAAGGAGACAACTTCAGACCAGAGGGGGAAGGAGTGGAAAGAAAATATTTAAGTATGTATAAAAAAGAAAACGGCAGTGCAAAGCTCATTACAAATATCAACGTGCAGCCTGATGATCATTGAAGAAATAAAAGTTAGGGTCCACGCCACTTTGATTCTCTTTGCCTGAAGTAAAGGATAACAGATGGAGTTCAAATCCAATCAACTTACTCAGATTTCACTACACTTTAATCTTCTTTTACAAAACAAATCCAAAGACACCTGGATTTTTATTATGAGGAACCAAAACAAATTTAAAAATAAAAAGGAACAAATTTACAAAAAAAAAAAAACTTTTTGAACATAAGACATGAGAAAGTCTAATCTACAGAAAGTAGATAGAATTCACCAAACGCAGTTCTACATCTAAACCTACCCATGGGCTGAAACTAAAAACCAATGAAACAACAGTTCAGAGAGTTTCACTTTGCAGTGGTTTAAATTAAAATACAGCTAAACGATCTAACAAATGAAAACATTAGGGAGCCTGTTGAGAATGCAAATAAGTTAGATTTAGGAAATTCTGAAGAGATGAAGAAATTTGTTATGTTGCAGTGAATATTTAGGAAGGTAGTTTTGTTTGTGTAACCTCTCTTGGTTTTTGTTAGTTTTCCAAAAGATGGATCCAAAGACATTGAGTTAGGGATGTCACTGTTCTAGCCAGAAGATTATGTAGAACAACTCAGAGTTTGAGGAAGCACTGAAAATGTTACCAACATGGTCAAAGTAATTGCATCAAGGGTTTCTTGTTTTGTTTTCCAGCATTAAGGATTGAACCCAGGGCCTTGTACATATTAAGCAATCTTCCCCCACTGACCTACGAGCCAGCATTTAAATTCTGAATTAAAATGGATAGCAATTTGCAAAGGTAAGAAATGTAATGGTAACAATATTTTCAACAAATTTCTCAGGTGATGCTCATTCAGGGGTAAAAATAGGGTGAACGCAGCCAGATGGACTCCAAAGCCATCCAACGCTTGTTTGAATGCAAATGTTCCCAGCAAGAAGAAACATTTGGAGAAGTGACATATAAATAAATTTTCTCTCAGCAGAATGCTTTCTTGTTCAAGTTTACAAGAAGAGACTTCAGGTGTCTTAATGGAAATTTAACTGAAGAACTAAAAGTGGATGCATTTGGGAAAGGAGTTTTAGTGCCTCTAAAAGCCTGCTGTCTGAGGCACTTTATTTAGCTACAGAACCGAACCTGCAATCAAACTACAATCTTTCTTCTCTTTAAATTTTGTGTACTGATCTTGACTTGACTTCAAGATGAGTTGGCACTTACAGACATGAAATAATAATTCAGTCTATCTCTTAATTCCCACTTAGCTACCATAAAAAGGCTCAACCATTTAGCAAAAATAATTAATGGGAAATTATGCTTTTTATTGGCAACTTGCTTTGTACTTTTTATGAAAAAGACAATAATTACTGAGTCATAATTTGCACAAATTATTTTCTCTCTCAGCTATTTCTTTGTAGTACCAATATCTGTCAGTAATCTGAACTTTGGGAAAGAATATGATGCTCTGGGAATATTAATAATCTTTTTTCTTTTTCATTCATTTCTTTTTCTTTTCTTTTTCTCTTCCTTTCCTTTTTCTTTTGTCTTCTCTCTCCTTTCCATTCGTTTCTCCTTTTCCTCTTTTCCCCCTTCTTTTCTACTCCTCCTCCTCTTCCACAATTTTTTAACTGAAGGATTAGTAAGTAAAATATTACCTCATTTTGAAGATTCAGCATTGAAACAAATTTATTCTCACTTGTGCATATAGTGTAGTTATTACCCATAATATACACTTAACAGATCATTTAATCTCGCAGAATAAGATATGATAATGGCTGAAAAGAAAAAAAATAGATGTGGTCTTCACACCTCACTTACACTTTTTGGCAGTGGATAAGACGAATATTTAGTAAAGCGAGATAGCAGTTTGCAAATGTGCAATTAAAATCCTGGCTCTTCTCTAATTATGTAACACTTAAGTTAAACGGTCTTAATAGACATATAATGATAGCTTTATAAACCTACAGTTACTTATAATCAGATGTAATTTTTATTTCAGGTTTAAAGCACCCATTAAATGTCTATTATAATTTTTAAGTAATTTGGCAGATATTTAATGAATACTTTACCAACCTAAATCGTAATTATTTCAAGAGATAACTGTTGACGTGTAAGAGCAGTGGAGCCATTGGTTTGAGCACACAGTTAAAAGTAATTAGTGAAGTATTTATTCAACACCCGGTTGATTTACCACAAGAGAAAAAAAAATCAGAATTTTAATGTATCGTCATGTGCCATTTCAAAATGGGGACACGTTTTGGGAAATGTGTTGTTAGTGGATTTGGTCATTGTCTGAGTGTCTTGGGGGGAATTTCTGCATAGCCAAGGGCTGGATGGCCAAAGGTGATGGAATCTTATGGGACAGTCAGCACACACAGGGTGCCTCTGGTGAAAATATCTTTTTGTGATGTATGAATATTTTTACTTCTTAAAATAAAACCATTTTTTTTCTAATCCTGCATACATAACCTTTCTTGTTATGAAAATATGCAAATTTGGAAATCTCAGAACTCCTTGAATGCTACAGAAAATCATATTTGTATAAAGAGGAGTAAATGGGAATTTGATACATTAACTGTTACATGGATGATGTATTTCTAGGGAACAAAAACAAAGTTTTATATAAACCATTTCATTTCTCATACCATGTTAGATATAATGAATTTGTTTCCAGTACTTCACAATAATGCTGTTGATATTGCCAGGGAACTACTATTTCTCACTGAGTATAAAATAATTATAGGTTGATGAAATCTATTCAAAACTGATTCTTCAGATGTTTTAAAGTGTCAAAAAAGCTTTTGTTATGGGATTAAGTGGCTAAACTTTTCTCATAAAACATAAATTATTATTTTTCACCCATAAACCTTCACTCTTGAGAAGCATAGAAAGATTCTAAAGCATATTTCACTTTAATTTATAAATCAAATGATTTATTGTTTAAATTAAAATTATTTATATTTATTTATATTTAAATTAAAATGATTTATTGTTTTCTGTGAGATAGGCTTTTCTATAAATAAGATTTAAAAATGGAGATGATATCACATAAATTTAGATTATTATTGAAATTGAGATTCTAGTTTTAGCATTAGGGCACACATACATGTGCCGTATTTAATCAAAAATATAATTGTGTGAAAGTTGACTTTGCAATCTGATTTTTTCATATACATACTCTCTCGAAATTATAGTTACTTTTGGACTTTTTCTTCCTCTATCCTTTCTTTTTTGACTGGAAAAATCATAAAATCAACCTTTCTTTTTGTACTGGACACTTACTCAAGAAAAGGACATATCCCATTATTAGACACTATTGTCAATATAAAATATGTAGTTTTGTATTTATGATGCATATATTCATACATAAAAATGCAATTCTGCATAAACTTGCAATGCACAATACACATAAAGTTGCAATTCTGCACATAAATAAAATAGTTCTTACTGAACTTGCATTGCATAAGTATATATTTGATTTACTGACACAATTAATAGCAGAACAGACAAGCTGTTTTCCTGGATCCGTTCTTGAAAGGCAACTGTTGCTCAGTTTTCATGTTCACGCACTGAATAGACATGTTCTCAGGTGGAGAGAATAACTTTATGTAGTGCTATTATTTAATTTTTAAAGATCTAGATATAGTCAGATTTAAAGAAAGTCCCTATCATGATTGCCTGAGTTAATCTTAGGACACAATACAATCCTTGAGAAGAGGAAATAGTTTAGTAGTTTTTTTTTTCTCGAATTCTGCTAGAGTATGGAAAATCAAAATTAGGATTAATTTTGTATACAGGGCTAAGGTTTGGATTGCACTATCTGTACTCACAAACTCAGTGAAATCTATTAAAGTGTATCTTTTCATACAAAATATAGCTTAGTGATGCTCAATTTTGTGTCAACCTCATGAAAATTCTATTTAAGTAGGATCATGTGGTTGTTACAGAAAGAGCTTAAATATTAAGTCATTATTTTTATTGCCTAAGTTTTATAATATTACATATTGACGAGCATCAAATTTGTAAAATGAAACGAAGTCGTTAGAATGCACACACCAGCGGTTCAGCAGAGAGGTCTGCCTACATATATCAATCTGCTGGGCATTGTCATATATATTATGATTAAAGCCATGTAATTTGTGAGATCAAAAAGCAGTTGTATAGCTTGAGAAAAGTAAAACATCAAAGAAATATCAGAAGAGGAAGAGGAGAGCATACAGAACTAGCTAGAATCAAAAGGAGACCATTCTCCTAAGCAGCAAAGAATATTACATAAATGTGTCACATGACATTGGTAGTTCAGGTTAAGGATTAAGTATTAATGATTAGGCTTAGCAGTGGGACATTAATTGGTAAATTTACAAAAAATGTTAGAGAGTGGAGATGAAAGATTGATAAAATGGGCTGAAGGGTCAAAGTGAAGCTAATATATTTTCATATTAACTAGTGTTTTTCTGGAAAAAAATAAGTGAAAAATGGATCAGGTGACAAAGGTAAAACTGGAATTAGGAGAGTTTTTTTTAAAATAATGTAGAGACAATGTTGCAATGATGTACTAATAATAAAATCTCCTTAACAAGGAAAATCAGGATATACATTACAAAAGGGAATACAACATTGAGGCTAATTTACACAAGTAAAGATACAGATACAGTGTCCAAATGAAAATAAAGGCTTGAATTTATAATTTTCATAATCAGCCCACACAAGCAAAAAACAATCAAGTTGTGTAAAGTCACAGATAGCTAAGTAGATGACCTGGCAGATTGTAATTACCTTGTGATCAATTCTTTTTTAATGAAACAAAAAGTGATAAGAAAATTAGCTGTCTATCTCTTTATGTTTGTGGGTGCTCATATATGTGTGTCAAAAAGTGGCTCATTTTCATTGTAGAAATACTGATGGTATTGAATAAGGGCTCATCCTATAATACAATTTAAAGTTGATTACCTCTACATGATTTCATACAGTCACAATCGGAGGTAGTGGGGATTTAAATGTCAACATATACCTTTGGATGCGGACATATCATTCAATCCGTAATAGAAATGAAAGAAAAATTTGTTATGATCCAGAGGAACAGAAAGTGCAAAGAACAGAAATTGAAAAATAAAATGTAATCTGAGGGGAAGATGACATTAGGTCTTGGGGCATAGCTCAGTATAAGAGGTCTTTCCTAGCAAGCTCAAGGCCCTAGGTTCAATCCCCCAATATCACATAAGCTGGGTGTAGTGGTGCAGACCTACAGTATTAGCACTTGGAAGACTGAGGCAGGAAAATTGCTATGAGATCAAAGCTAGCCTGGGCTACAGAGTGAGTTCACAACAAACTTGAATTACAGAGTAACACCCTCTAAGAGAGAAAGGACAGAGAAAGGAGAGACAGAGAGAGAGAGAGAGAGAGAGAGAGAGAGAGAGAGAGAGAGAGAGAGACAGAGACAGACAGATACAGAGAGAGACAGAGGCAGAAAGAGGGATTTGTAAGATGATTTGAAAATAAAGTATGAGACAAGGCAGTACTCCTGAAGTTTAAGAAAATACATTTGAAGCTGGGCCCAGAGGTGCTGACCTGTAATTCCAGCATTCTTGGTGGCAGAGGCAAGAAGATTACAATTTTGGCTCTACACTGGGTAATTTTTCAATATCTTGTTTAAAAAGAAAAAAGCTGGCGATTTAGCTCCGTGTATCTCCTGTGAGCTCAGTCCCTGGTACCAAACACACATAGAAACTGAAAGAAAAAGAATCAGTTTGAACATGAAAGAAATAAACTATAGATATTTTTGCAAGAGCCTTACAAAGACCAGTAGGGCAAGGTGAACTACAATTGGAGAGAATAATTTGCAATCTCACAAGTAAATAAAGGGGAAAGCAAAGTTGACAAAATGGGTTGTAGATTGTATGTACTCTCACAATTTGCAAACTAATCTTCTAACATCTAAACGAGAGCAGATGGCTTTACTAAGAAGAAAAATGTGAAACTAGTTTCCTGTTTACCTCATTGTATCAGTAATTGCTAGATGTTAAAGGATATTGTTTAAAACTAACAAAATGTTGAACTATCAATAAAATAAAATAAAGATAACATGTAAAAGTTATTATACTTACTAGATGTGGGTGATGATATATTAAAGGACAAGCAAATCTGTACATATATAACTTGTTAGCTAGAGCTATGTCCCAAAAAAAACTCATTCAATATTAAAGATATCATGACTCAATACCTTATTTAACACATGTAGCTTACTATAAACATAATAGATAAACTTTGCCTACCTTCAAATATATTAAAGATGTTTACACAAGCTCACATTTAGGCAAATTATTTAACATAAAGTTTGTATTATTATAAAGTGTTGAAAATATGATGTTGCTGACTGGGGGTGGACACACAGATGCTGTGCATCCCAATTTGTGTTGCTAATCTGAGAAAAAGATAAAAATTCAAAGTATAATTTATAATGAATGTGTACAGCTTTTCTATCAAAAAGTTTAAAACTGATCAGTCAGGTTAGGTTAGGCCAGAAATCCTTGGAAGATGCATATTCTAGTTGACCCAGAAGATGAGGTCCAAGTGTGATTCAGAAGAAATATGTTGCACTCAAAGAACTACATGAATCTCCAAATTTAAACACAGAAAATACATGGATACATGTGAAATTATTGTGTGTATAATATGTTAGCAGAAAGAACTTAAAATATGCGGATCAACACATGTTTATTGATACACGCTTCAAAAAAGTGACTCTTAATTTACTGTTGCAGTATAATGGGGGGAGGGGGAAATAGATCTAAAATCTTGCTTGATTGGCTTAAGCATTGACCAAAACAGAGCCGATATAATAGGTAATGTTGAAAATCTAGAAATGCCTCATATATTGCCAGAATGGATCTAAAACCTTAGGAAAGTTGGACTATCATAGTGAATATACTGTGTAAAGCATACTTATCCATTCTAGAGAGCACAGAGTACACACATGACTGCATGACTATAAAAACTAAGACGAGGTATTACTCTTGAAGAGCAATGTAGTAATTCTTCTCTAAAACTTAGAAAATATAGTGTACATTGCTACCAATGGATTGGAAATTCTGAACGCAACAGGGATAACTGCATTCCTAGATGCACAGCAAAAGTGGTAGTATTTAATCCCCAAAGTCAAGATGTGAATTAATACCACAACAGGTAAGTGACTGAAAAGAACAGTAACTGTACCACTGACAGAGGCCTGGGAGATAGGATAATTGACCCACGTATTCCTCATGATGGAAAAGATTGATAGTGCACTAATTATCTCCTGATCTTTAAAATCAGAAGTGTTCTAGGTAAAAAAAAAAAGACGTCTAACTTGAGCCGTAACAAAATAAGGACTATGGCTGAGACAAAAATTTATGTGTTGCATTCAATGAAATTTTAAAATGTCCAACAGTGTGGGCATGTTGAAATATTTCTTCTAAGAAGCAGGACAAGGTACTGAATTTAATTCCTTCATAATGTGTGTGTGAGAGAGAGAGAGAGAGAGAGAGAGAGAGAGAGAGAGAGAGAGAGAGAGACAGAGACAGAGACAGAGACAGAGGAAGATCTCTTTAGATTTGGAGATAAAATACTACCTCTCTGGGTCTACTATTCTGACCCTAGTATCCAGTGATTTTAAAAGGTGCTAGTTTTGAGTGAGAAGAGGAACAAGCAAAACGTTCACATTAGGTTTATGCTGTCTGAAAAAAATAAAAAGATAAACCAAGTCAATTTTTCATCTTAGTTTCCTAGAAACTGCAAATCTCTTGGCTTACCTGTCATCAGACAGATGGCTTTTGAAGACAATTAAATGGACAAAAACAAAAGATATTTTTAGATTCCTAATGAAAGATTGATTATAGAGCATCCTATAGGCAAATATTCCTTTATTTGCTCTTGTCTCCCAATTCAATCCACACAGTGTGCATTCTGTTAGAATTAGTTAGCTTACATTTAGCACTACTTCCGACTTATAGAACATACCAATAAATTCACATATACACTGCAAAAACAAAGGAAATAAAATTTTATTAATACAATTTTTATCTTTAGTTTGCAGAATCTATTGGGAGAGGTTTTCAGGCTTTTGCAAGGAGGCAGCCAGGAATCTGCACCAGTGATGGACAGCTGTAATGATGCTCCAATACTCCTAGAGTCTGTACACATGTTTTTTATTGGCAATATTCATATAATATTTAGCTTCTCCAACTAACAACAAAGAACTTTGGCGCTTATTCTAAAAGAATGAAACATAAAGGAAATATGCTTCATAGCCAATTTGTTGGGTAACTTCAAAACAGAGCAATGGAAATGAGCACTGTGAGAACTAACCCTGGAAACCTTGAGATACGGAAAAGAAAAATAAAAGACACCAACTGATGCAGCTCAACGCTGAAAAATAACTTAATAAGAAGGCAGCCTACTTTTCAGTTACATTTCAGCA